>JAKCPI010011665.1:0-80554 GCA_023213315.1 Euborellia annulipes | reverse complement strand
AAACGACCCATAGAAAACATAGGAGAAATGGTTGTCATGGTAACAAAATATAAATATTTTCCAATACTTATAAATTTTACAACTTGAAAATCGAATATACCGTACTGTCGGAAACTAAATACATGCCGACACGAAAAATTCAGGAGACAGAATCACTAACTTTCGATTACCGAAGGTAAGAGAAAGTTGTGTGCTGTGTGCCAGTATCACCAGATTTTTTATTTATATATTTTATATATATATTTATAATTAAGTAATTTATTAAAAATTGTAGTCGACAACCTAACTGAACCGAGGAAAAAGTTAATAAACTGTTCGTTAATTATTTCTCGATTTTTTTTTAATTTAAATGAATGTTTGTCCAATGTCGTTTGCGATCTATTATCTAAAAATTTAAAAGATTATTAATATTTTTTTCTTTTTTATTTTTTTTTAAAAACACACTCTTTCTCATTCACACTCACACACACATTTAGGGATGAAACGATACCACTGGAGGTATCGATACTTTTTTACTCGATACAGGTATCGATCGCAAAGTATCGAGTACCTACTCGGTATCGATTGAAAAGCATCGATACTTACTCGTATCGGTCAATTTTTTTCGCACAATTAAAGATAAGCAAAAACAGCAGAAAGTACTGATATTATCAAGATTCGCAGGAACTTTGCAGGCAGGAGATTAAATAAAAATCTTTTATTTAATTTCTATTTTCTGACGTTTCGGTCGCCAATCACGACCTTCAACATCGGAGACCTCCAGAGTAGCAAGTATAATATATGATAATATTTTTGTACATATTAAAGTCAAAAGAAATTGTATATTTTTAATTGCAATGAATATTAAAATACCTAAAATCGTGTATAATTGACAATATTTGCCCTGATGAAGGTCGTGATTGGAGTCCGAAACGTCGACAAATGGAAATTATAATAAATAAAATTTCTTTTTTATTTAATCTCCAGGCTGCAAAGTCCCTGAGAATCTTGATTAAATCTCCACAGGCATAAAACATCAAGTTCTTGAGAAAAAAAAAAAAAAAAAAAACGACGACCAAAAAAATTCAGTTTTAGCGGTACTATCCAAAAATAATAATTTTTCAATGTGTTTCCCTGTTAAACACTCCTATAATAAAAATAAAATACAGTGGTAGAAACCATTAGATTGTAAACAAGAACAAATCAACGTAAATGTTCTTCCGACCTAACTAATCATCGCGTACAAGGACCGAGTATCGATACGAGTATTTTTGACCGATACCTACTTGGTACTCGAATCCAAAGTATCGATTCTAAAAGTACTTGGTATCGAAAGAAAAGTATCGAGTAAGTACTTGTATTTACTCGTATCGTTTCATCCCTAGCTAACTGCTCCCAGTCTTTTCGGCAACTCAGGCCATATTGCTATGGTAACGAAATATAAATATTTTCACATATAAAGTTTTTTTTTTTTTTTTTTTTTTTAAACATTCACTCTTTTTTCTCATTCACACTCACATTCACACAGTCTTTTCGGCAACCTAGGCCATTTAAGACTTTGACGATAACCGTTATGAAATATATATTATTTGGGGTCCAGGCATTCTTATTTAAGCCATTTGGTATCCAAATGGCTTAAATAAAATCATCGGACTGCCTGGGGTCCGAACCCGCGACGTTTGGTATACGAGGTTAGCACTCTAACCCCTACACCAAGCCCCGAGGGCCATATAAAGTTTACATCTTGAAAATCGAATATATCGTACTGTCGGGAACTAAATACATGTCGACACAAAAAATCTGGTGTAGCAAGCACAGTACACAACTTTCGATTACCGAAGGTAAGAGAAAGTTGTGTGCTGTGCGCCAGTCACATCAGATTTTTATTTTATTTATTGAAAACAGGAAAAATATTTTGTGTGATATCAATTATTGTTCATCAATAAAGAGCTTAATACGGTTTCAAATAATCTTTGCAACGGCTTAGCCGGATTATGGGAGGTAATGGTTTATTTTTTCCAAATTATTTTAACCAGAGTATTTTCATAATACATGAGATCTATCATCATAACGTTATTTTTATCCCACTTTGGACTATAGAAAATATTTTCAAAAAATACACACCAATTGCTCCTCCCGACGCGGGTTCACTAACAGCACCATCACAACACGACACAACAACAACAACAACAACACTCATCACATATTTCACATGACAGACGAAAACTCGAGAAGAAATAGACAGAAGGAATGCAGACAGGCAAATGAGTCAAAGTTAGTAAGAAATGTGCGTGTGTGAGAGGGGACGGAAGGGGAGGGGGAAGGTCCCCCACCCATCAATCCCCTCCCCCTTCTCACAGACACACATTTAACCTTGTGTTAAATAAAGTTTATCTCATTTATAATTATTTTGTCATAAATAAAAGACAAAAAAATAAGTCAATTAGTTAAAAATAAATTGACAGTCAGGTTGTAATGCACCTAAGGAAATAGGGTATCTTGAAGAGCTCCATTTCCCTAGAAAGCAGGGTTGGGATTTTGTTCCACGGGACAGAATATACCACTGGTATATAAAGAAAAATAAAAGTTATTTTTTGGAGTACTTTTTACTTTTTTACTTCCAATTTAAATTATTAACTTTGCTTAGATCTTTTAGAAATGCAGTGATATAATTACTAAATAGTAGAAACAAAAGTAAAATTTATAGTGACAGTTGAAATTACGTAATTTATAAAAATGGTTCTCAGAGCTGGAATAAATTATTAAAATTTAAGAAACTTTTTACTTTCTCTTACTTATATATGTTAAAATCATTGTGTGGTTTTATGAAACCACGATGCAAGTGAAACTAACCTAACAGGGGGGCCGTCCCCCCTTTCTGAGGTCTGAAATAACATTTTTTAATTATTTACAACCTAGAAAAGCGACATTTTAAATTTTATTAAAATCGAGCGAGAGATTTGTGAACCCCTGATAAGGGGGTTCCCCCCATTTGATATAATGATATCTTAAAACCACCTCTGGATAATTTTCTACCCATTAAAAAAAAACTCCATGAAAATCGGACTAGTAGTTTCGGGACCTGGTGTGAGTCGGGCTTCTGACGTCACGACTTGTAACGCGACATGCTGATAAATGGGCGAAAAAATTTGAGACAATAAAATTAAAGTTTCACTTTAATATACAGGGAGAAAGTATTGGATTCATGTCAAAAATTCGATGTCGAGATTTTGATGGATATACACATTTTGAGGTCCCCTGAATCCAAAAAAAATGGTTTTCGCGACATGGTCTGTCTGTCTGTGAACAAAAGAACGAAAAGAGCTAGGAAGTTGAAATTGTATACGATATTTATGTTAAGGAAATGTGAAGCTTATCATAATTAAAAAAAGGCGAGGGTCCGCGGCAGGCGGGCTCGAGCCTGCTGGCGGGGGGTCCAGGGGCGAAGACTCCCAACTAGGCGCGAAGCCCGCCGAAGGCTAGTATTGAAAATTTTTGAAATAAAAGAGTAATTGAGTTTTATGGAATTTTCGATCCCGAGTTCCCTTCTCGTCCCAAACGATAAAAATTTATTTCAATACCGAAATAGGGATGGAGTCTAAATGCCGAAAGTCCTTAAAACAAATAAAAGAAAATCTTTTGCAAGGAAATGTCAAAAGAAGGTGATGCAAATCTGAATTGTGATGCAACATCTTAATACATCAACACCTCAACATCATTAAAAAGAAAAGGGATATTCATAAAAGGGAGAAAAAAAAACCGCTAGACGCTAGACTAAAGAATGTTCTTTAACCGACCCAGACAAAAACAATTCCCGTTAAAAGGGTCACACAAACAAGACCCGAAATTTTCGACCAAAGATAATTTCTTTTTTCAAAATTACTCATACAAAATTGATTAATAAATTCTCTGGTATCTTTAAATTCCCTTTGTATTTGTTAAAAAGCTCTTTGGCTCTTTTTCATTTATTTATTTATTTATTGACAGGTGATTAGGAATGCATAGAGAGAGAGAGAGAGAGAGAGAGCAATGACATTTGAAAGACAGGGAATATTTATTTATGAGTGATGTGTTTCAACGTCAAGGTTACTTTTTGATCTCTTTATCAAAGAGTATATAAGTCTATATAAATAATATAAAATTCCCAATACGCCTTTATAGAAGTATAAGGGAAAAAGAAAATAAATGTTATTTGGGATCAAACATTACCTTTTTTTTTTTAATTTCTGTGAATAAATAAATCTATAGGGATTAGGCAAAGGGAGAACGGAGGTAAGTTTGTAATTGAAAAAAATGTATTTTTGATAACAACATTGAAGTTTTAAGCAGCAAATTTTAAAATGCCCTAATCAGCAATAATAAAAAAATCGCCAACCCACCTTACCTTATTTTTTGACCTTTTTGTGGAAATGTTTTTTAATGTGAGCGAAGGTATTTTTTTTTTTTTTTTTTTTAGAATGGTGACGTAAGAAACTGATTAACCCCACCCTTCCTCAGCAAAATAAGCAACCCCTGCCTTTCGTAATATATGAGTGTCCCAAATTACTAGTAATATCATATAAACTTTCGACCTTAGAAATATTTTTTAAATTAAAATTATATACTGGTGGTATACACTAGGTTATATATTTAAAAATATTTCTTATTTATATATTGTTATTAAATCTCTTCTGATGATAAGACATTGAGTATTGAAAGACAAATAATTAATAATTTTTACTTTCTCTTACCTCTATATATATTTAATATATAAGAGAGAAAGCATTGGATTCATGTCAAAAATTCGATGTCGATTTTGACGAACATACACGTTTTGAGGTCCCCTGAATCCAAAAAAGTGCTTTTCGCGATATGGTCAGTGTGTGTGACTGTGAAAAAAATATCTCAAGAACGAAAGAGAGCTAGGAGGTTGTGATTTTATATTTAAGTTAGGCACCCCCATGGGACGTGACAGGAAGGTTTAGAACAAAATCGTACCAAAGAGTACTAGTACTTTACTGATGTACTTTTTCAGTTTTTTTTTTCGATTTTCTCAAAATTCGCTCCAACGATTTTTTTTTTTAATTCAAAAATCAATTATTTTTTAGATTCTCTTTAAAATGTATATTCTCATTTTGGGGATTGAAATCTTCTGAAGACCACTTTACTCTTGTACTCCATAGAAAAGATAGTAGAAATGGTTGCCATGGTAACAAAATACAAATATTTTCACATATAAATTTTACATCTTGAAAATCGAATGTACCGGAAACTAAATACATGTCGACACAAAAAATCTGGTGTGACAAGCACAGTACACACCTTCGGTAATCGAAAGTTGTGTGCTGCGCCAGTCACACCAGCTTTTTTTGTACTGTAACTTGAAGATGTACGGCCGTAACTGCAGGCCTTCATCTTCCACGATTACTTATTCAAAGGCTTCTCATAAATAATAAATAGTTCATGCCTCTGAAACAAGTGTGTTTTTATTACCTAATGACCTGAAATTATATTTTCCGTATGGGTAGAAAATTCGCTGCTACAATAATCGATTTTCTAATGTATATTTCATTTAAACAGAGAGTAAATAAATAGCATTTTTTTTTTCTTTTTAAATACAAAATATCAGTCGACCGTGAACTTAAAGAGCTCTCATCAGGGGTTCAAGTTAAGATGCTGACTTATGGCAATGGAATGTCCGTCCGTCCATCACTCCTGCCTGCTCCCCTCCCCCCACTTGTGTGTCACAGGCACTCCTACTCCCTCCTCCCCCTTCCCCTCTACCATAAGAACAGGAAGAAAAGAAATACCTTTGCATTGCATGCCTCTACCTCTACCTATTGAACGGGACACAAACACATTTTATTGACATAACATGACATGCTGGCGAATTCTTTTAAAATATTTCTTAAAATTTGATCTTTTTGTTATTAAGGGGGTTCAGGAGCGACGTCTAAACGTACTTTAAAAAAAAAACTAGACTATTATAACGTATCTTTCAATGCGGTTTTTTTTTAATGAATTAAATTCATAAGAGATTATTGGGACATCGAGCTATAATTTTTTTAAAGACTTATTAAAAAATTATCGTAATTAATTTTTTTGTTATCAAGCAAATACAAAAAAACAATCTGTCCCAATAATCTTTAATTTGTTTTAAATTTAAAAATGAATTTATTGTTATTATTAATCACATATTAATTAAGAAATTTTTAAAATAAGCTTAGATGATTTATTGAAAAATCAACTGTCAAATTAGTTCAGCATTCTTGCGATAGATGGCAAGCTAGTCTAACAGACGATATAGTATTAGCCTATATCTATATATCTTTATGCTTTTATAAAAGACACATAGTATATAATAACATTTATAAAGTATTTATTGTTAAAAGATCAATGAAAATCAACCAAATGCATTAAATATTATTAGCTACCATTCTGACATCTCTTGGCAAATTTTTGAATTACTTGATTTTTTGGGCATACTTTTTATGACACACAACGCCATCTTAGCGGGAAAAACATGCGTAACACCTTCGCACCTGGTCCCCCTTAATCGAATTTTATTTTTTATTTATTGCTTCGTTTAATAAAAACCTGAGTGTTATCAAATGAATGTAGATTAATATCACTAAAAGATATTGACATGCAGGTATCCGTCGAATTTCTACTAAATATTGAGAAAGTGTAGGCCTCTGCCTCTGATTTTATTGAAAATTCTTGATTGATAAGTGAGAGTTAAAGAGAAGGTAAGCATGCATCAAGAAATGCTCGGCTGACGATTTGGTTGCCTAGAATCAAGGGGTAAATAAAAATCGAAGTTACTTGTTGAACGACTGTTATTTGTGAACTCAATCAGCTCAAAAATCTGGTGTGACAAGCACAGAACACAACTCTTACTTTCGGTAATCGAAAGTTGTGTTCTGTGCTTTTAACACCAGATTTTTTGTGTCGACATATATTTAGTTTCCGCCGATATATTAGAATTCAAGATGTAAATTTCTCCTATCCTTCCTATGAAGTACAAAAGTAAAGTGGTCTTCAGAAGATTTCAATGGCAAATTGAGAATATATATTTTAATGATCATCTAAAAAATAATTGATTTATGAATTTAAAAAAAAATCGTTGGAGCGAATTTTGAGAAAATCCAAAAAAACTGAAAAAGTACATCAGTAAACTACTAGTACTTTTTGGCCGATTTTGATCAAAAGCTTATTTTGATGCCCTTGGGGGTGCCTAACTTAAATATAAAATTTCAACCTCCTAGCTCTTTTCATTCTTGAGATATTTTGTTCACAGACAGACACACTCACAGACACACACACAGACAGACCATGTCGCGAAAACCACTTTTTTGGATTCAGGGGACCTCAAAACGTGAAGATCCATCAAAATCTCGACATCGAATTTTTGACATGAATCCAAAACTTTCTCTCTCTATATAATTAACATATATATAGAGGTTAGAGAAAGTAAAAAGATAAGAAAATGCAGCAAGGAATTTTTTTCTTTAACAAAATATAATTCCGGCCTTTTCCTTATTTCCCCATATTAGATTTAGGCCCAATATAGACATTTTTTGGGGTGAAAAAAATAAAATAAATAAAAACTAGGGTAGAGCCTTGTTTGAAAAGGATGGAATTTTTCCAACCAATGCACAGTGGTCTAGATTGAAAAAAAGTTGGCCAAAAGTCGAAAAAAATAATAGTCACAGAATGACTTCAGTCCCATATAATCTTGTAGAGGGATAGTTGGTGCATGTAAATCCAAAAGGAAAGTGAGATATCTTTGATAGTTCAGGCGCTACATGAGTTCAAAGTTAGCGTTTTCGGCAGCGCGCGAGCGACGCGTAGAGGCTCTGAAATATCAATGTTTGTTTAAATGCATATAACTCTTTACTCGAGTGTCCTTTTTCAATTCTGTTTGAAGGAGGGTGTTAAGGAAAGTATGTAGAATATTTACTAATATACCGTTTTCATTAATTTAAACTCGCCTTTTTTAGAAATCATGTCAAAGTTGCGTTTTCATAATGGATTTTTTTGTAAAAACTTTTTTTCTTCAAATAGCAAAAAAGTTATGAACCCAGCGGGGCCCACGAAACTGAGATATGGAATATATAGTTTAAGATGTCTTGTAATAGAATCTGTAAAAAAAATCCTGCCCCAACTTGCCCCCCTAATTTTGAGGTTAAAAATAAGCGACGAGAGAGCTTTTTTTTATATTTACACTATATGCCGTATCTTATTTCAAATTTTTGAAATATTATTGTGTAGAAATATAATTTTTATTATTTTTTAGTTGAATAAGAGCTTATTATATGAGAAAAATATTTTTATTTTAAAGTTGTTGAGCCGCGGCAGGCAGACTCTTGGTTAGTCTACGAGCTTTTTTTTTTTGAATATTTTTATATAGGGTGTCTTATTGCAAAGTATTATTATATTTTCGAAATATTATTGTGAATAAATATAATTTTTCTTATTTCAATTAAATAAAAGTTATAATATACTTTTATTAAAAATAAATATCATCATGACGCAAAAACGGATTGATAAAATAATCTTACTGGTCGAGAACCGTTTGAGATTATACTAAACGATGTGAACTAGGTCTTGAACACGTTTCTTAAATGTTTGGACCAACATTTTGCATAATTTTATATACCTAACAATTTTTGACGAGTGATCCGCCATATATGATCCACCACTGCAATTTATTAAATTATATAAATATTATAAAATTTGTAATCAGCGACATCGGAAACGCTTATATACCAATTTTCAATCAAATCTAAAACTTCTTTCTATTTTTGGCCAACTTTTTTTTCATTCTAGACCACTGTGCAATGTTCAGTACTCCAGGGGTGCAATTTTTGCCCAATTTTAAGCACAAACATATCTCGCAAATTTGCTATCTTAAAATGAATAAATTTTGTTAGAGTCGCGGGTCGTAAAAATGTTCAAGTCGGAGAGTTGACGTAATTGGTTAAATATAAAGTGGATCTAATTGAAACATAATGATATAATTATGTATAAACATTTGATACAATATTGCTATGTTATCTTCAAAAGCGAAAAAATACACGATAAGACCAAAGAATCGAAATATGTAGCAAGTGTTTATAGCAACAAATAATATTTTGAAATCACCTCAAGAGTATAAAGCCATCAATTATCCGAACATTGGAGATTTTTTTTTTCTAGATTATCCAATATTTTATTTGTAAATAAAGGCTCTGTGGATATCGAGATTTCTGATTACCCGCATCGCTCAATTAATCCCGATTATCGAATTTTTTTTTTTTTCTTAAATCGATACTTACTCAGTTGATATTTATATTAAAACAATAAATAAAATTTGTTCTTAATAAATTCCATTTCTAAATTAAAAACAATTAATTTCTTCATCCCCTACCCCCCCCCCCCCCCCGCTATGTTATATGAAAATATTTTTTGAAATAAAACCATAAATCAAATTTAAAAAACATCTCTTCATGGCCGGGTGGGGGGAATTTAATTTGGCAGTCACGTGACGTGAAATAAACCTGTCTAGCCATATGTGAATACAAAACCTCCACCTCCACTTTTTTATTATTATACGTATATTTCCCTCTCTCGTTTTTATACACACACATCTGTAAACTGTCTCAAACACACATACAAAGATAAACATAGTCATTTGGCATAAAGATATACATATATTACAAAAAAATAAAAAGGAAAGTAAAGGAAGAAAAAAAGAATATTAATTTCACGGAATAAAAAAAAAAAAAAAAGTAACACGACTTAGTTTATTTATTATTATAAACGAAAAAATAAATATAGCGTATTTCCTGCTCTATAAAACAATTTTTTTTTTTTTTTTTTTTTTTTTTAATTTAAAAGTTTATATTATTTTAAAAATATTTGTTAAAGAAAGGATTCATTCTTTTGAAATTGACTAAAGAGTGTTGATGCAGTTTTTTTTTCTCTATGTCCTGTATGTTAATATTAGGGTCCGACCGAAACAAGATTTTCAGCCGAAACCGAAACCGAAACCGAATATTCGGCCTCAACCTTAGTTTCGGCCGAAACCGTAACCGAAACCGAAACTTGTATTTCCTATAAAAATTTTTTTTTCATTTTACTTTTTTTTTTTTTTTTGAATTTTTTTTTCCCTCCCGTGAAAATCATTTTACCTTTTGACGTGACAACGTCTTACAAATCATGTGTCTATAGTGGCATGTTAGAGGGGCATGCACGAAAAAGTTTATTGGCTTGAATAACTCCTCTGTCTTAAGAGGTATAATTATGAGAAATATACGGTTAGAAAGATTGAGTTTTCAGCTAAAGATTTCACCATTTATTTTTTTCCTATCATTTTATTTTACCGCGCTGCGGTAAATTCTAATTTGAAAGTTTAAACCCCTGTAGATTCTGAACGGCTAATCAGATCAGACTAAATGGGATGTCATTTGGTGCAGAAAGAAAACCTCTAATAGAATAAATAAAAAAATCCCGAGTAATTAACTCCAAAATTGGTTTTTTTCTCGAAAAACCTCATTTTTTAGGCAAAAAAATATCGAAAAATAGCCCTACTTGTGCAACGCCTAGCTACTTGACCATAAAAGCTACATTAAATCTAAATATAGTTTTAGAAAGAGTGGTTCAATACCCCCGGGCTTTTTTTCTTTTTTTTGATATGAGGTCATTTTACCGCATGAGAGCACTCGGCGGGATTTCATTTTTCGAAATTTTAAACCCCTGTAGATTCCGAACGGCTAATCAGATCAGACTAAATGAGATGTCATTTAGAGCAGAAAGATAACTTCTAATAGAACAAATAAAAAAATCCCGAGTAATTAACTCCAAAATTAATTTTTTTTCGAAAAACCTCATTTTTAAGCATATGTCGCCCTTAATGGATAAAAGTTTGGCCACACCTGTCATATATTGTTTCAATGAAAATGTTTGAACATGTTTATTTATGAAAACAAACTACTAGTAAAAAAAAAAAAAAAAAAAAAAAACAATACTTTCTCTCTTTATATTTCAATATAGGTAAGAGAAAAATTTTTTTTTTGAAATCAAGCAAAAGACGTTGTCACGTTAAAAGCTACCGGCTGTGTAGAAGACACAGCTAACACCTAATTTTTTTTTTTAGGGAGACTAAAATTTTTTTCTCCCTCAAGTGCAAATTATTTGACCTTTTTTTTTTTTTTTTGGATTCGAGTCTCATCCCATTTTTTTCAGACTCTGGTTTCGGCCGGCCGAAAGGTTCGGCCACTTTTTGGCCGAAAGGTTCGGCCACTTTTTGGCCGAAAGGTTCGGCCACTTTTTGGCCGAAACCGAAACTACGGCCGAAACCATGATTTTTGGCCGAAACTGGCCGAACCGTAACCGAAACCGAATATTCGGTCGGTTCCTAGTTAATATATATAGAGAGAAAGTATTGGATTCATGTCAAAAATTTTATATCGAGATTTGATGGGGATAAACGTCTGTGGAGGTCTGTGAACAAAATATTTCAAGAAGGAAATTTTAAACTTTATATTTCCCTTGGACGTAACAGGAAGCTTTTGAACAAAATCGGCCAAAGAGTACTAATACTTTACTGATGCACTTGGTCAGTTTTTTTTTTTCGATTTTCTCTAAAATCGCTCCAACGGTTTTGTTTAAAAATCAAAAATCAATGATTTTTTAGATGCTCTTTAAAATATATATTCTCATTTTTCTATTGAAATCTTCTGAAGACCACTTTACTCTTATACTTCATAGGAAAGATAGCCAGTGACGTTATTTGGAAAAATTTTATATTATTCTAAATAAAATATAAGGTTCAGGAAATTCTAAATGAGCAACGCAGCTAGTCGTTTTTTCAATTTTTATTTAACATAAAGTGCCGTTTCGGTCACATATAGGACCAGCATCAGGGCCAAGCCATTGTCAATAAATTGATCCTCTTGGACATATTGACTAAAGAAATTATTTATAATATAAACGTTGGCTATGGCACTTTATGTTAAATCGAAATTGAAAAAAACGACTAGCTGCGTTGCTCATTTGGGATTTCCTGCACCTTAAATTGTATTATCAGTAATACACCTCAATTAAATCTAAATAAAATACTTCAAAATACATCTACGAGTATAGAAACTGTACAAAATTAAATATTTAAGACGAAATAAAACAAGACTTGCTCCTCCCTCACCCCGCCCCCAAAAAAAAATTTGAAATCACACAAAAAATCTGGTGTGATAAGCACAGAACACAACTTTCGATTACCGAAGGTAAGGGAAAGTTGTGTGCTGTGCGATCAGATTTTATTCTAGGTCTTTTTCGGCATCTAAGGCCATTTAGACCTCATCCCTATTTATTTCAAATGATTTGTATTCAATTCAAATGAAATAAAATTTTCTCGCTTGGTACGGGAAGTGAACCCGGGACCGTAGGCACAAGAAGCTAATGTCCTCGCCCTGAGCCTCGGGTCACTGGCAAATTTGAAATTAAAATCTACAAAATAAAATAATAGTTTTCTAATGTTTGAATATGATATAATATTGTGTGAAAATATAAGAATAAGTGGTTGAGTGAATGTGCTCGTTTCCCACCAGATTTTTTATTTTTTTATTTATCACTCTGGAATTGTATCGATTAGCAAGCACAGCACGTGTATTTGTGTTAGTTGGCATGGAGAGCAGAACAAGTGGCTAGCTAGCTAGCTAGTGGACTAGCCTGCCTGCTACCTGAGCCTTCGTTTCACTTAGAGCCTCAGCCTCAAGTCCCAAGGACTTCTCATTTCACTTTTCTTTAGGCGGCCATTCACTCCACTCCCTAGCTCCTCTCCTGCCTTCCTTCCATTCATGCAGAACGACCACCACACACCACACACACACACACACTGCTTTTTAAGACCACTAATAAAAAAAACTAACCAAATTACTCTTAAAAATAAAATAAAAAGTAAACGTAAAAAATTTAAAGCCGTCTTTACATCACATTTCACTTAAAAACTTCTCTTATTTATTCTTATATATTTAAAATAAAGCTTTCCAATAAGTGTTTTTAAAAATTAAATATAACCAGGGCGATCTAACTTTAATTTTAATCGGAATATAAATAAAGAAATTCGGGAATAGAAGGCATGAATTTCTTCTGTCCTTGCCTTATTCCCGCGATGCGGGGTCGGCGAACCTCACTTTTCTCTCCAACCCTATCATGCGTTTTTGCGACCGGAAGAAATAGGACGGGCCGGCCCGTCGGACGGTCTGACGCCTGTTGAAAAGTTGAAGGACTGCATGTCCCAGCTCGGGCTCCACGTACCCACAAGATGTGGGTCTCTGAGAAGATGTGGGTCCCTGAGCAAGAAATTTTAAATCGTTCGGCGACAAAAATGATTCAAAATGATGATTAACCAATATTTGGGGCACAATTTGGGGAAAATTAAATGTTTCGCTTTTGAACAAAAGCCAAGTTTGAAGAATCAACCGAAACGTCGGCAGAATTTGAGAAATAAATAAATAAAATTTTACTCACAAACAGTAGATAATATTTGAAGAAAATTTTTCAACTCACCTGAAACAAAAGAGAAAATTTATTAATAATACAATTTTTTTTTTTTAAATATTAAGTGTAAATGATTAAGATGCCGAAAAAAATCTATAAAAAAAATTCTTTATTGTGTTTTATTAATTTTTACTTTCTCTTACCTCCATATATATGTTAATATATAGAGAGAGAAAGTATTGGATTCATGTCAAAAATTCGATGTCGAGATTTTTATGGATATTCACGTTTTAAGGTCCCCTGAATCCAAAAAAAATGGTTTTCGCGACTTGGTCTGTCTGTCTGTCTGTGTGTGAACAAAATATCTCAAGAACGAAAACGAAAAGAGCTAGGGGGGTTGAAATTTTAAATTCAAGTTACTTACCCCCCTGGCACGTGACACGAAGCTTTTGATCAAAATTGGCCAAAGAGTACTAGTACTTTACTGATGCACTTTTTCAGTTTTTTTTTTTTTTCGATTTTCTCAAAATTCGATCCAACGATTTTGATTAAAATTCAAAAGTCAATTATCTTTAAAATGTATATTCTCATTTTGCCATTGAAATCTTCTGAAGACCACTTTAGTCTTGTAATTCATAGGAAAGATAGGAGAAATGGTTGCCATGGTAACAAAATATAAATATTTTCCCATACTTATAAATTTGACATCTTGAAAATCCAATGTACCCTACTGTCGGAAACTAAATACATGTCAACACAAAAAATCTGGTGTGACAAGCACAGAACACAACTTTCGATTACCGAAGGTAAGAGAAAGTTGTGTGCTGTGCGCCAGTCACTTCAGATTTTTTTTTATGATTTACTCTCATCTTATTAGTATAAATAATTCATAAATTTAGAAAATGTTAAACAGCCTGCCTATTTATGTATAATTAATTAATTTCCGTTAACTTAATACTCAAAAACGACACATTCTGTTTGTAAACAAATTATAAAACGCAATCGAATTAGCCTTTAGGGCAAAATACAGGTAGGGGGGGGGGGGGGAGAGATGACTTGCTTTCTAGGGTGTGGAGACAAACAAGAATGCGGCATACTAATTGTGAAAGTTGAAAGAAAAATAAAAAAAATTTATTGACATATTAGCGATGAATAGAAAATTTTATGATTTCTAAATAAATACTCGATTGGAAATAAAAAGCAAATTACCTAGATAATACGAATTTTTTTTTTTTAAATTTCATATTAAGGTTGTTCGAACATTAAAGCACTTTGTTAGATTAAAAGCTAATTTTTTAATATGTTATTAATCACTATCACATAGGTATAAAATAAAATTTTGAAGCAGATCTGCCGAACGGTTATAGAGTAATTAATTTTTTAAAAATTGAAATTTAACATGTAGCCTATGGGGGATGTCGACGAAAGGCTCAAATATCGAATTATATAGCCACCTCTGCAATAGGTAAAAAAAGAAAAAACGTACATTTTATCAATTCACTTTCGAGCAATACGTTAAACATAAAATCAAAATTTTCTACAGAAATCTTTTAAAGAAATTTTAACAAGAAAGTCAAAAAATTCTCCAAAATGAGTGTCACCAATATTTAAAAATGAGACTCAGACCAGTCTGGCAACGTCGCATAAAATAATACTCATTTCTCGCTGTCAGTTACATTTTTTTTTCCATTTTACGATATTTTTTCTCGCAAATCGTTCATTGTGTTTAAACTGATCATTGTAAAATATCATACTTATATATAAAAGGCTAACAAGTAAGAGGGTGTCCGATGTGTGAAACAATCAATCAGGCCTCAGGGATAGCGCCATGGTAACAAAATATAAATATTTACCCATGTTTACGATTTTTTTTATTTATTTACATTTTGAATTCTAAAATATCAGCGTAAATTTTTTGTCTGTGTACCGGGAGAGTCCCGGAAAGGATATGATTCACAAAAAATCTTAAGTTCATGAATAATTAACCGCTAAAATAATCTCTACATATAAAAATGAAAAGGGAAAATGTATGTACCGGTATGTATATAAGTAGGCGAGCAAGGAGGTCCAGGGGGCGCAGCCCCCTGGCTAGACGGAAAGACCCGCCGAAGGCGGGGCTTTGCGTCTAGTTAAATAAAATAAAATTGAAGGCTTTTAAGATTTAAAATTAACAGCTGATAAATGCAATTTTGCCAGATTTGAATTACGTGAAATACTGCTCAAGTCAAAAGTCATTCATTTATTATTTTTGGTAATTAAATTATTAACTTAATACAATTATAAACTATGATAGGTCACGACTAAATTATAATAAGGAATTTTGGCATTCAAACTTTTCATTTTAATAAAAAAAAATTAGATTCTATTATGACTTACGGGGTACTATCCGAACAACCTTAGTCTTTTTCGGCATCGAAGGTCAATTAGACCCCCTCTGGATTGATAGCCGATTCAAATGAAATAAATGTTTGTTACATGTAACAGGATATGAACCCTTGACCAAAGCACAAGAGGAAGAAACTCTCTTTCACTGAACTATGACTAAAGAGTCATAAATCAAATTTATCTTGTAAAAAATTGATTAAATTAAAATTTTATAGGATCTGATTTTTAGATTTTCTACAAAATGTTTATTAAATTTTGTTTGATTAACAAGACGTCTCGGATTCGAATTAATTCGGATAATTAAATCTTTACTTTACTCACTCCTGTGCCCTAAAGGTTAGAGGCGTTGACAAATGTCGATATTTTTATTTTCTCAAGTTGGTCAAACAGAGCGTGACAAACAGACAGACAGACGGACATTAGCCAATTATATACCAGTAAATAGATAATTTAAATAAATTAATTTCATTTTCATTTTATTATTACACATTTTCATAATCATTAAATTAAATGTTAAATGTGTGTGTGTGTGTGTGTGTGTTGTAGGGTAAACAACTTGGAGTCATGGATTCATTTCTGTGAGAACAATAGCGAGAAAAAAAAAACATTTACAATGTTAATGAGAAGTCGTGAATGGAAAATGAAGGAAGAAGGGCTTTAAAAAGAAGAAGATATTCGGTCTGTCTGTCTGGGATGCGTTAACCAGAATTCCCACACATATGCGAGAGTTCTTAGCTTGCTATTAATTGTTATTAAATTGTTTGTAAAGGAACAACCAACGGCTTGTTGTTGTTGTTGTTTCATAAGACCTATTAGAGCATTGCACTAAAAGATATAGGTGCTTCAAGAGGTATTATATTCTATTTAATAAACTTCTCTGAGTACACACCAAGTTTATAGGATGGAGAGGACATCCTTTGTTTCAATTATATAAGTTTTAGGCTATTAAATTTGTAAAAATTTAATAAAAATTGGCTGAATTGCGGATGGGTGGCCCAAAAAACATACGTGGGGTATTTATTGAAATTAAATACAGCAATAAAAACACTAAAAGGCCGAAAATTTTTGTAGGTTTATTTAGTTCATGTAGCTTAAGGGGGAATAAGAGCGTAGCTGTTACGCATGTTTTTGCCAATATGATGGCGTTATGTGTCTTAAAAAGTAAGCCAACAATAAAACATCTAATACGAAAATTTGCCAAGAGATGTCAGAATGGTAGCTAATAAATCTAGTGCATCTGTGGTTGATTTTCATTGATCTTGAATACTTTATAAATGTTATTATATATTATGTTTCATTTATAAAAGCCTAAAAATATATAAATATAGGCCAGATATAAGCTAATAGGGGATCTGATAATACCGGCTGTTAGACGAGCCTGCCATCTTTTGCAAGAGTGCTGAACTATTTGACAGCTAATTTTTAAATAAATCATTTAAGCTTATTTCAAATTTTTCTTAATTAATATGTGATTAATAATAATAAAAAATTCATTTTTAAATTTAAAAAAAAAATTTAAATTATTGTAAGACTTTGTTTTTCTGTATTTGCTTAATAACAAAAAAATTAATTTTCATAATTTTTTAATTAATAAGTCATTTAAAAAAAATTATAACTTTCTGATACAATATTTATTCCCTTATGAATTTAATTCATTAAAAAAAAAACCGCATTGAAAAATTCTTTCTAATAGTCTAGTTTTTTACTTTCTCTTACCTATTGATATATATGAATATAATTCGAAGAGAAGTTGCTGTTGATGTTATGGAATGGAAAAGAACAAGTACAGGTGCAGCAAATGAAGAGAGCCTTTGGATGCTAAATGCCGAAAAAGGAGACGTTTCGGACAAAATTTATTTGTCCATCTTCAGTCCTCGCTACAAAAATATACAAATTTTAAATAAACAACACAGTTGCGAAATTCAATTACAATGGATCTTACTTGGCTTATAAATTAATTAGGCACAAAGTTGTCATTGTTGTTTTGGCACGAATTTGTGCGCATGTATATTTTTATAAAAATAGGCGAGTGTCAATGTTTCGTGAGTGTCTATAAGATAATGAAATTATTTCTTTTTAATACTAATATAAATTCAAATCGTTTGTATTATCTTTTTCTACTAAATTCACATTAAAAATAGTTTTATTTTTATTTTGATTAGATTTCATTTTTTTCTTTTTTTCTATTTTTTTATTAATTATTAATATATACAACTCTTATAGGATTACTCTAAGTTTAATATCATCATTGACATATTCCGACAATATTATAAATATTTTAAGTGATTTAATAATTAAAAAATTCAAAGATTCGTTTTGGTTGTCTCACAGGGTTGAGATTTCGTTGATGGCATTATTAATGAAAAATACAAAATAAAATTACATTATAGTTTTTAAATTTTAACATGTTACCAAGGAGAGAAAATGAGTCAATGTTTCGGAGGTCGAAAAAGGGTATTTTTACGCACGACAGCTTTGATTTTTAGAGCGACTGGCAGTCCACCATTGAAAGAATAATTTTAAAGATCCCAATCAAGCACAGCATCATAAGCGAGACTAAGGTCTGCACAATCTGTGTGGTGATTAATAGTTATATTCTTGATAAATTCATAAAATAATATTCATAAAATTGTTCAAGAATATAACTATTAATCACGTAATTAATCATGTAATTGAATTTCGCAACTGTGTTGTTTATTTAAAATTTGTATATTTTTGTAGCGAGGACTGAAGATGGACAAATAAATTTTGTCCGAAACGTCTCCTTTTTCGGCATTTAGCATCCAAAGGCTCTCTTCATTTGCTGCACCTGTACTTGTTCTTTTCCATTCTATATATGAATAGATATAGAGAGAAAGTATTGGATTCATGTCAAAAATTTATTGTCGAGATTTTAATGGATATAGGCCTACTTGTTTTGAGGTCCCCTGAATCCAAAATCTCATTTTGTCATTGAAACCTTCTGAAGACCACTTTACTCTTGTACTCCATAGAAAAGATAGGAGAAATTACATGGCAACAAAATATAAATATTTTCCCATACTTATCCTGAAATTTGAATGTACCGTACTGTCGGAAACTAAATATATGTCGACACGAAAAATCTGGTGTGACAAGCACAGAACACAACTTTCGATTTCCGAAGGTAAGAGAAAGTTGAGTGTTGTGCGCTATTCACACCATATTTTTTTTTTTGAAATACTCATAGTTAAGTTTTTCATTGCTGTAATATTATTAAATTTATTAGATTTTCTACCTATCCAGAGGTTTTATTTGAAGGAGGTATATAGCTGTTGATAATCAAATATGTATATGTAGCTAGTTATATTTCAATTTAATAATAAACCAGGGCCGACGTTTCGGTCACATATGGGACCATCCTTTTGAATGATATTCACTCTCTGTTCATGTTATGATAATAATACAATTTGAGGCATTATCATGATTAAGCTACGTACAATTATGTATGCCAAATATAATTTGGCGAGGATTATATATATTTTCGGACATTAACCCTGAGGATGGTCCCATATGTGACCGAAACGTCGGCCCTCATATATTAATAAATTGAAATATAACTAGCTACCTGCTCATTCATTCTACCTACACGTATTTGATTATATAGAGGTTCAGAATTGCTTCAACTTGCTTAACAAGAACAATCCCAATGGTAATTCTTTTATTTTATTAATTTCTCTCTTTTCTAAAATCTCATAGAAATATAAACAAATTTTTTTTTTTTTTTTAAATAGCATTTAGATATTCATTAAATATTTGCATAAAATTGGTATGCTCTAAAGATCCTTTAGAAAAAAAAAAGATTTTACGTGGGAAAAGTGAAAGAGGATTAGTTTTTTTTTTTTTTTTTTAACTATAATTTAATATTTACATTTTATCTTTGCATACGTGATCCATTAATCCGTTTAAAAAATAATTTTTTATCATCAGCAAAAGTTTAACCTAATCTAATTACCTATTCAGCTATCATTTGGTTATAAAATTTATTTCCTTAATAAAAAAAAAAAAAGCCTTCACTCCTTATTCAATCAAGATGAATCAACTCTAAATTTAATTTTGAACAAATCAGTTTTTTAGTTAATTATTTTATAATAAACGCTGTCTGGTAATCATTTTTATAGAAATAGCAGAGATAGGGAGGGGTTAAGAGCAAAAGTGAACCAAGTTTACTCTTTTGAGAAAAAAAATCTGGTGTGACTGGCGCACAGCACACAACTTTCTCTTACCTTCGGTAATCGAAAGTTGTGTACTGTGCTTGTCACACCAGATTTTTTGTGTCGACATGTATTTAGTTCCCGGCAGTAGGGAATATTTGAATTCAGATGTAAAATTTATAAGTATGGGAAAATATTTATATTTTGTTACCATGGCAACCATTTCTATCTTCTCTATGAAGCACAAGAGTAAAGTGTGCTTCAAACAATTTTGAGGGCAAAACGAGAATATACATTTTAAAGAGAATCTAAAAAATAATTGATTTATGAATAAAAAAAAAATCGTTGGAGTGAATTTTGAGAAAATCGAAAAAAACTGAAAAAGTACATCTGCAAAGTAATAGTACTCTTTGGTCGATTTTGATTAAAAGCTTATTTTCTCGGTCAACCAGGCACTTGCCCCCCCCCCCTGGAAAATTAAAATGATACAAAAAAATGTATAAAACAAACAAAAAATACAAAAAAACCTTTCACAGTATACATCCACCTTGACGCGGTGAGAAAGCTTTAAATACTAAGAGATGTATAACATTATTAATATCAAAATACGTTTTTTTTAACTTATCTGGAAGTGACTTGCCCCCCCTGCAAAAAATCCTTGCCTCCCCCTGCAAAAAATCCTGCGGACGCCCTTGCCCGGGGGATGTTTAACACATATATATAAAATTTCAACCTCCTAGCTCAATTCCTTCATGCTTTAAATTGAACCCAGACAGACACACAGACCAGGTCGCGAAATTTTTGAATTCAGGGGACCTCAAATCGTGTATATCCATCAAAATCTCGCTATGCGGGGTCGACGGACCTCACTTTTTCCCTCCAACCCTATCATACGTTTTTATGTTAACATTTTGCTTTTATCTCAAAGCTGTCAAAATCATAACCTTACTTTTTAGGTTAAAGGCGCTATTTTGATGCATTAAATAGGGCGTTAAAAGCATCACCTAGACATGACATTAATTTTTAACACTATTGGTTAAATATTAACGTTTTGGTGTTAAAGTTTTTGATTACAGAATAGCAATTTGAGGCAAGGAAGTGTTAAAATGCATTAACACTGTTTACAGGTTAACGTTGTGGCTTAGAGAAACTTCTATATTTAATATATAATATTACTTTCTCTTCCTCTATATATATGTTAATATACATAGAGAGAGAAAGTATTGGTTTCATGTCAAAAATTCGATGTCGAGATTTTGATGGATCTTCACGTTTTGAGGTCCCCTGAATCCAAAAAAGTGGTTTTCGCGACATGGTCTGTCTGTCTGTCTGTGTGTGTCTGTGAACAAAATATCTCAAGAACGAAAAGAGCTAGGAGGTTGAAATTTTATATTTAAGTTAGGCACCCCCATGGGACGTGACACGAAGCTTTTGACCAAAATCGACCAAAGAGTACTAGTACTTTACTGATGTACTTTTTCAGTTTTTTTCGATTTTCTCAAAATTTGCTCCAACGATTTTTTTTTAAATTCAAAAATCAATTATTTTTTAGATTCTCTTTAAAATGTATATTCTCATTTTGCCATTGAAATCTTCTGAAGACCACTTTACTCCTGTACTACATAGAAAAGATAGGAGAAATGGTTGCCTTGGTAACAAAATATAAATATTTCGCTATACTTATAAATTTTACATCTTGAAAATCGAATATACTGTACTGTCGGAAACTAAATACATGTCGACACAAAAAATCTGGTTTGACAAGCACAGTACACAACTTTCGATTACCGAAGGTAAGAGAAAGTTGTGTGCTGTGCGCCAGTCACACCAGATTTTTTTTTCTTTCAAACTCAAAAAAAAATATTAAAAAGACCAGCCAAAAAAAATTCTATAAAATAAATAATTTATTCTTTGATCTCAATCAAGCCGCCCGCCCTCCTTGAAGATAGTAAATAAATAAATAAATATTTTAAAGAACATTCTTATGAATATTGCAGGTGTGTTAGAGTGTCCTTGGCCTTGGTTGGTCATCCACCGAAGTATAATATCTACTAAACAATTCTACGTACATTAGAAAGAGAGAGGTGTAGGTAGGTAATTAAGGCAGGTGTAAAACGGAAGCCTCCCCCACCCACTTCTCTTTCGCTCTTCCTTCTTTATTAATGCTTTAAACTAATTATTCCGTGGGAATATTGCTTTGGTCAAGTCACGAGAATGAAGAAGAAACTTTTGAACCATAAGATCAAATTTAAAAGAGAGTATTAAAAGAAATTAAATGACAGAGCAGAAGTTGCGCTTATTGGTAACCAATTGGATCAGAAAGCAATGAAGGTTAGTTACTCCGTAGCCGAAAGGGATTTGTAAAAAAAAAAATATAAAATGGCTCGGAGGGCTTGGCAACAGATACCAAGATCGTATCTCATAATGCCAAAGCACGGCTGAATCCAAGATTGGTGGCCTCTAGAAACAAGGGTGTGGAACGCCTCCCAGGAGACATCGGTCTTTAGTTATAGACCTGACACTCTGAGGAATAACTTTAATGGAAATAATACTGAGATGGGTTCCCGTTTCCTTTCTCAGGAGGAGGCATCTCAAAAAGATATGGATAATTTATTGTCCTGAGGTGGCATGATAAATATTTATCCCAGTATAATTCGTCTGTCACGCTCTATTTGGGGGAACTTCACGTTAGAATTTCGAAACCAAATTTTATATGCTTAAAGCGAACCTTCTAGGGATTAGAGGAAAATTATTTTCTTCCCGAAATTCCTACAACTTTTTGAGATATTTAATTCTTAAAGTTACGATTTCCCCCAATGTATGAAGATGTGTATTTTTTGCAATATTAAAAAATTTTTGATTCATGGTTAAAATATAGGCCTAAACATTAATAGAAGAAAGGGACGGGAGCCTTACCCGGAACAGCAGCCAGGTGAAATAAAAACTTTATATTTAGTTGCCGACGTTTCGAGTACTAGTCTCACTCATCTTCAGGACAAGCAACATTTTCAAAGATTAGAGGAGGTACTAATTAATCTCTTGCCTTGAAGATGAGTGTGACTAGCACTCGAAACGTGGAAAGCCTGGTGCAGATAGATGAATGAGAAATGAAAATGCTGCAGGTATTTTCAGTCCAAATTTTATTACCACTATACAGTCGACGTTTCGGAGGACTCAACGCCTACCTTCATCAGGACTAATGTGGTATTAAATAATAAATCCTCACTGGTTTAGTCATATGAGAATGAATTTAATAGTCCAACTTCGCCTGCTGATAAATAAAAAGGCATTCATAAGGCGAGTTCTCAATATAATAACGTAGCAAACGAAATTGTCAGAGATTAGTAACTCCTCTAATCTTTGACAATTTTGCTTGTCTTGAAGATGAATGCGACTAGCATTCGAAACGTCGGCAATAAAGCTTTTATTTCACCCGAATTCTGATCCCGGGAAGGCTCCCGACCGTTTGTTTCTTCTGATCAAATAACTACAGCTATTCAACTCAAGAAATTTTTATAAACATTATATTCTCTCTTACTAATAATTATTTTCAATATTTACTTTTATTTCTTTTAAAATGAGAAGACGTTTATGACGTAGCCTATTCTTTGTAATTTGGCTTCCCGGGGACGAAGGAGCCAAGTTCTCTCATTTTCGTTAAGTTATTTGACGATTTCTGGCAATTCACCCTACTGCAGGGTATCTAGTAAGCCGCGTCAAAGAACTTGGTTCCAAAAAAAAATCTGGCGTGACTGGCGCACAGCACACAACTTTCTCTTACCTTCGGTAATCGAAAGTTGTGTTCTGTGCTTGTCACACCAGATTTTTTGTGTCAACATATATTTAGTTCCCGACAGTACGGAACATTTGAATTCAGATGTAAAATTTATAAGTGTGGGAAAATATTTATATTTTGTTACCATGGCAACCATTTTTCCTATATTCCCTATGACATACAAGAGTAAAGTGGTCTTCAGAAGATTTCAATGACAAAATGAGAATATTTATTTTAAAGAGCATCTAAAAAAAATAATTGATTTATGAATTAAAAAAAAAAATCGTTGGAGCGAATTTTGAGAAAATCGAAAAAAACTGAAAAAGTACATCAGTAAAGTACTAGTACTCTTTGGCCGATTTTGATTAAAAGCTTATTTTTCCGGTCCCGGGGGGTGTTTAACTTAAATATAAAATTTCAACCTCGTAGCTGAATTCCTTCATGCTTAAAATTGAACACACACACACACACACACAGACAGACAGACCATGTCGCGAAAACCACTTTTTTGGATTCAGGGGACCTCAAAACGTGAAGATTCATCAAAATCTCGACATCGAATTTTTGACATGAATCCAATACTTTCTCTCTATATATATATTACATATATACATAGGTAAGAGAAAGTAAAAATAAATAAAAACAATTCTTTACGTTCGAATGATTTGATGTTTGGGATATTTGACTTAATAAATAAGTTCTATCAACCCATGACCTTTCAAAAAAAATATCCCCCCCCACCCACACACACACACACACACACACACCAGAACATCGTGTTCTCTGCGTTTATTGGTCTGCCAGATTTCATATTTTGAGTTATTATAGCCAAGTTGTGGAATCCGAAGAGGTTGTCGACCGTTTGGCAATATTATTAATCTTTAAATAAAATTTGTATGATTTATGAATATCTTGATAGTAATAAAAAAAAAAATTAAATGTAGAAAAGATTCATTCAAGGAGAAGGAAGGAGGGGAAATGTAATTTTATCGCGCGTTATCACAAAACAGAAAGAAAGATCATTAGCGAGCGCAATTAATCAAAAATGTTTTTATATTATATGCCCGTATTTCTTAAATCGAAAACAGCATTTAATTAGAAATATCAAACGAACTTTTAATGAATGCAATGGAATGAATGGCGAGATTGATTAGAGAAGAGGCTGGAGAATCTGGCGGTGCCACTAACGTTTTAATTTATTTTCTTATCAACAAGACAAGAGCCCGGGAGCCGTGGCTCAGTGAGAAGACATTAGCTTCTCGCACCGGAGTCCCGGGTTCGCTTCCCATCCCAAGCGAGAAAATTTATTTCATTTGATTTGACTACAAATCATTTGAAATAAATAGGGATGGGGTCTAAATGGCCTTAGATGCCGAGAAGGACCTTAAAAAAAAAAAAAAAAAAAAAAAAAACAAGACAAGATGCATCAATAAAATTTAGAAATCGATTAGAAGGCTGAAAAGAATTGAAATTACTTCAAGGAGGTTAAAATTGATTTAAGAGTGCATTATGTTTTAATTTTCAGTGGAATATTCAATGCTAAATGGAGGTAAAATCCTGAGAGATCTCACTGATTATATTAAAAAAAATATATATATAAAATTTAAGATCTTGATAATAATTCTAACTTTTAGCGCCTGGCACCTCTAATAACATTAATGGAAGTAGAAGTAGGACTTAGGACTTGCTTGCTACTTAAATATTTCTCATTAATTTATTTCTTAATAAAAAATAATTCGATTTTGAATATTATTAAAAATAAAGATAAAATATAAAAAATTCGACAAATATTTCAAAAACTAGTCAAAATATGGAAAAACGAAAGTCACTAATAACACGGGGGAGTGGGGGAGACACACATCCAAAATCCTTCCCCTCCCCTAAATTCTAAAAATAAATAAAATTATAGATAAACACTGTTATACATACATTATAAAAATATTTTATATTTTTTAAATTTAATTATCAAGAAAGGGGGGTTTGTTTCATCATCATTTGTAGGGTCCAACACCTCCCCCCTGAAAAAATTTTCTTGCAAAGTTTCTCTTCTGGTGAAAAATAATTTTTAACCAATCTTGACTCAATTTTAAAAAATGTTGATAATTTTGAAAAAAAAAAAAATATATATATACAAAATAAAAAGGGTGGTTGGAGCACAGTGGTAGAGTTTTTGCTTCTTGTACTAGGAGTCTGAGATTCGCATCCCGTCTAACAAGAGACAAAAAATTTATTCAATTGAATTAAATAAATAAATTGCCTCCGATGTCGAGAAAGAGCTTAAAGGAAAAAAATTAACGAGGCAGGGAGGTCGAGAATCTTCAAAATTTTGAGTTTGAATTTTTTTTTTCTACTTCGTATAGGAGAAAATAAAAAAAAAATCATTGTGTGGTTTTATGAATCCACGATGCAAGTGAAACTTTTTTCGGATCGTAGACGTTTAACTGAAAAATTTCAGAAAATTATTCAATTAAAGGTATTAAAATAGCGTTTTTAATCTTAACTTAATAATTGGAAAATGGAATCAATAGACGCATGTTAAAAACTGAGAGCAATATTTATTTAGTAATTGAAGATTTGAATCATTTTAAATTATTTTAAAAATTATATTTTATTAATTTAAAAATTGAATAATTAAATCTCACAATTATTTTTTTATAAGTTTTTTTTTTGACATGGACCAATCAAAATTTGTTCTTTTTTAATTCTGACCGACCATTAAGACGGGGGGGGGGGTTAGTATTTTAGTAAGCATAAGGGTTGGGGACCGAACTTGTGGTAAATATATATATTATTTGAAATCTGATTATATGCAAATTTGCTTTTTTCTCCTTCCCCCTTCTTGTAAGGTATTGCATATGTTAAAACTAGGAGAGAGATAAAGAGAGATTAGGTGTTATTTAAGGGCTACATAATTCTCCCGTTTTTTTTTTTCCTATATACGTCTAGGCCAGTGGTTCCCAACCTGGGGGCGATAGCCCCCAAGGGGGCGATTTGGGTTTTCAGGGGGGCGATAAATAAGCGGGGGGGCGATTGGGGGGCGATGAGTATTCAAAGGGAGAAAAATTATTAGTTTACTAAAATTTAAAAAAATAAAAATCAAAGAGAAAATCTATCTACAGGATGGTCAGGATAGAAGAGGACAAAATATTACCATAAAAATAAAATAGTCTGAATATAATTCCAATCTAGAATTGAAACGTCACTTTTAGCTCAAATCTTAAATTTCAATTAAAAAAAATCATTTTCTTGAATTTTTTTTCCTCAGGGGGCCCGGGCCCTTTAAGCTCAAATCAAGTTTGATCTTTTTCACGACTCAGGATAGCTAAA
This sequence comes from Euborellia annulipes, assembly GCA_023213315.1. NCBI lineage: Eukaryota > Metazoa > Arthropoda > Insecta > Dermaptera > Anisolabididae > Euborellia > Euborellia annulipes. The sequence continues at coordinate 53,455 of JAKCPI010011665.1, read as the reverse complement.
AATGCAGATTTCAGTGGCTAATTTTCAAAAAATTTTCCATATCCCCAGATTCCCCGGAAATCCTCTGTCCAGATCTGGCCTCGATAAATTAAAACTTTGTAACTCTTTGTTTAGGAAATTTTGAAAAAATTTTATATAACTTTATTTAAATAAATATTGTAAGCTATGTATAACTATTTCAAAAGTTGTGTCAAAAACTGTGTAAAAAGTGTTGGCATGAAGGCCACAATAGCCTTTTACATACTAAAAAAAAAAATTAAAGTTGTTTTTTTTTTGGGGGGGGGGGGGGCGTATTACTAAGTAGCCCCGGAGCCTGTCAAGTCTGTCTGCGGCCCTGTATATAGGCCTACGGTAATAAAATTGATTAAAATAATAAAACTGCTTTATTATTTACACTTTACTTCAAATTAAAATTAGGCATACAATGAAAATGTAAGGGGGAGGGGGCGATAGGTGTTAGTCAACCTCCAGAAAGGGGCGATGGGTCAAAAAAGGTTGGGAACCACTGGTCTAGGCCTATATACATTATATAAAAGCAAGAGATATTTATGAAGATTAAAATTCCACATTTTATACATATAATCTGAATATATGAAATTATTGAAACATAATTTATACAGGTATTAAAATCTAACCAATTGCAAAACTCTTATACTTGGAAAATGAAATACTAGCTGCGCTATCCAGCTCCGGAATAGAATTCCAAGCAAACTGCTTGCTTGCTATTTACGTTTTTCCTCTCAAGATCAAATTCTTTTATTGTGAAACTTAATAATGTTTAGTCAGGAATTTCTCGTGTTTCAAGATTTTAATCCCGTTTAAACATTTGTAATCTAATATTAAGAACTTCTTGTTTATGCCTATACCTGTAGACATTGATTTATGATATGTCTCTTTATTCTCGATATAAATTCCTTATTTTATGAAAATTTTCTGTTGAATCATCTTCATACTCGTTTTAGAAAAAAAAAAAAAAATTGAACTTTCCATTACTTTTGACCAATATTTTATTTACTCTTTAATTTTTAACTTTCTCTTACCTATATAAGTATATACCGGTATATAGAGAGAAAATATTGGTTTCATGTCAAAAATTCGATGTCAAGATTTTGATGGATATACACGCAGTGGCGGATCCAGAGGTGTTTCTCGGGGGGGGGGGTGGAATTGAAAAAGTACATTTGTAAACTACTAGTACTAGTACTTTTTGGCCAAATTTGATTAAAAGCTTATTTTCACGCCCTAGGTGGGTGTCTAACTTAAATATAAAATTTCAACCTCCTAGCTCAATTCAATTAAATTTAACCCAAACAGAAAATCGAAAAAAAAAAACTGAAAAAGTGCATCAGTAAAGTACTAGTACTCTTTGGCCAATTTTGATCAAAAGCTTCGTGTCACGTGCCAGGGGGTAAGTAACTTGAATTTAAAATTTCAACCCCCTAGCTCTTTTCGTTTTCGTTCTTGAGATATTTTGTTCACACACAGACAGACAGACAGACCATGTCGCGAAAACCACTTCTTTGGATTCAGGGGACCTCAAAACATGTATGTCCGTCAAAATCTCGACGAATTTTTGACATGAATCCAATACTTTCTCTCTATATATACTAACATATATACATAGGTAAGAGAAAGTGAAAAACAATTATAGATTAGGAGCCGACCGATATACGAATTCGGCCCAAAATCCTGGTTTCGGCCGTAGTTTCGGTTTTCGCCAAAAAAGTAGCATAAACTTTCGGCCGGACGAAACCTGAGTCTGAAAAGATGGGATGAGACTGGCATGAAAAAAAGGTTAAATGATTTTCACGGGAGGGGAAAAAACTTTCCGCAGGGCGGAAAAAATTTCAAAAAAAAAAAGATAAAATGATTTGAATTTTTTATAGGAATACAAGTTTCGGTTTCGGCTGAAAATCTTGTTTCGGTCGGACCCTATTATAGATATGTAAATAAGCAGGTTTTTTCAAAAATTTTGCTGCCCCAGAACGCCTCTTCGTAAATACAGCCCTGGAAATTAGTTATTAAGAAACGCTTAAAAAGGGAACATATCGCAATATAAGGTATCCAAGAAAATAACAAATTCTACTTAACTATAGTATGTCATAATTTATAAATAGATTCTTTTTTTTTTTAATTCCCACCCCCTGTAAGAAACAAGAATTACCATTATTCGAGATGGATATACGGTTAGGCCCGCGATGCCAGGACCTAGGGCGGTAAAACTTTAGAGGCGATAAAATTTTAGACTCAAATTTAAAGAAAGATTAAAATTTTAAAATCAATTTGATTTAGCTAGAGTGACAGCGAGGGGGTAGGGAGAGGGAGGCATATTATAATATTAGTAAGGAGGGTGCCGCACCCGGCAAATTAAATTTTGCCCCTCCTAACAAAGCTCCAAATTTCGGCCCTGCACTGATGTGTCCTTTAATTAAATATTTTGATCTCATTTTGTTTTTGTTTATTTTTTTTTTTGTATGACACAAAAATTTCAAGGTCAAATGGGAGAAAACCCTTTTGATTAATGATGGCGAAATTTAAAAAAAAAGAAAAAAAGAACGCATCTGTCTCGTCTCTCTGTTTGACTTTGCTCAAGTCATTCTAGAATAATAATAATTCCCCCTCTCTGTCTCTTTTCTAATTCGTATACGTGTTGAAAGTTTCATATTGTATATTTGTATGTATATATGCATGTGTGTGTGTGTTTGGGAGTGGGGGGAGGGGGGGGGGATTAGACACTCCTCACGCGAAGGAATGCAGGGACGACCTCCGATCTCTCTCTCTCTCTCTCTCTCTCTCTCTCTCTCTCCTTCTCTTTCTCTTTTGCGGCTTATATGCTCAACAAATTTTTTTCTATAATCTTATCTTATAATATAATGTAGATGTTTATTATTATTATTATTATGAAATCTTAAAGTAAATTAGCTTGGTTTTTTAAAGGTAAATTTTTATTATTATTCATAATCACTATTGGTAGTCGCAGTGCTGGCGACAAAAATGGGCAAGAGTTTTCTGAAGGCTAATATTTTCAGAATAGTTTGCATTTTAGTGATGGAAAGATACTCTAGAGTCAGCACTTCCTTTGACGGGATAAGCCGGTAAATTTGCGGGAAGATGGTTTTTCGCAAATATCTCGAAAACTATGCGATTTTCCGAAAAAATTCATCTATACAAAAATAATCGAATTTAAATTACAAACAAAAATGGACTAGTACATAACCACGCTAAAGTAAACGGTTCGGGAGATATAGAAGGGTAACATTTGTAATTAATGTGAAAGGAGCCACTGATATAGAGAAATATTCATATCTTGTTACCATGACAACCATTGTTAGGATTACAAATTTTACCCCTCTATATCTCCCGAACCGTTCACTTTAGCGTGATTATGTACTAGACCATTTTTGTTTGTAATTTAATTTCAATTATTTTTGTATCGATGAAATTTTGCGAAAACCGCATAGTTTTCGAGATATTTGCGAAAAACCATCTTGGACCGGCTAATTCCCGCCAAAGGCTCCGGTACTGGAAGTGCTGACTCTAGAGTATCTTTCCATCACTAAAATGCAACCTATTCTGAAAATATTAGCCTTCAGAACACTTTTGTCCATTTTTGTCAACCATTTCTCCTATCGTTACAAGAGTAAAGCGTCCTTCAAACAATTTTGAGGGGAAAAACAAGAATATACATTTGAAAGAGCATCTAAAAAATAATTGATTTTTGAATTTTAATCAAAATCGCTAGAGCGAATTTTGAAAAAATCAAAAAAAAAAAAAAAAACTGAAAAAGTACTTCAGTAAAGTACTAGTACTTTTTGGCCGATTTTGTTTAAAAGCTTATTTTCACGCCCTCAGGGAGGTGCCTAACTTGAATATAAAATTTCAACCTCCTAGCTCAATTCCTTCATGCTTAAAATTGAACAGAGACACACAGACAGACACGACAGACGACAAACCACTTTTTTGGATTCAGGGGACCTCAAAACGTGTATATCCATCAAAATCTCGACATCGAATTTTTGACATGAATCCAATACTTTCTCTCTCTATATATTAACATATATAGAGGTAAGAGAAAGTAAAAAGTAGAATATATTACAAATTTTTAACAGATCGTCATAAAAGTAGCTTTTTTCAAAAAAAAGTCTCTGAAAGCCACAAAAACGCCAAAAAATTTTGAAAATCTCCAAAAAACATTTCTTTTTGTGAGATCAGTGGAGATATCTAAGAAAATCAAGAAAAGTTTCAAAATTAACAAAAGTCGAAAGACTTTTTTTAAACTTAAAATGCACTAACTAAAAAAATGACAAATAAAAAAAGCACATAGGGGCTTCAGTCTCCCCCCCCCCAAAATTTTTCTCGCTAGTTTTATAATTTTAGTGTTTTCGGTGTCCCGCAAATTTTTCTTACAATCAAAAGTAATCCGTGACTTTATTGAATCAGCAGCATGCAATCAACAGTATGTCGTCACTTATAGAAACAGAAATTTTATTTAATCTCTTGACTTTTTATGTACTGGTAAGCAAGCAGCTGTTAGATATTAATTACAAATTCAATGAGAGTGAGATTTATTAAAGAACACGCATATCCAAGTACATAGCTACTAATCCTTTTAACGTGAAGGAGAAATGCTTTTTTTTTTTTTTTTTTTGTCGGTTTTAAGAACAGGAAATTCAGGTGGACATAACTCTTACCCATCCGTCCATTTAGTACATTTTTGGTATTTTTATAAGGACATTGACCCGTTTATGTTTCCTAGATCTTAGTAAAATGCCAATGACTGTACCTGACACCTTCAATATCATGATGTCATTTAATATCGATTTCAAAAAAAAAGAACTATAATTTAATATGGAAATTTTTAATGAAAGAGAAGGGTCCATTGCGACATTTTTATTTTTAAATTTTTCATCTTTGTGAGTTGATAATAATTAACTCAATACTTTCTCACTACAGTATATATTACATGTATAGGTAAGAGAAAGTAAAAGCATTACATGTTTATCTCTAAATTTTATTTATTTATACAACTCAAAAGTCCTCAATGGCTAGGTCTAAAACAAATACAAATTTACAAAATAACGAACAAATATATTGAGGAATATGTTGGAAAATATTTTGATTTTCTATCAGAATTTTTTTCAGGTTTAACCTGATAATCCTGGATTCAATTCAAATGAAGCTCCAAAATTAGTGCAAGTTAGGTTATCAGTAGAGAGCGGAAAAAAAGTCTTTCGACTTTTGTCGATTTTGAGACTTCCCCTTTTTTTTAAATTTCTCCCCTGATCCCCCAAAAAGAAATGTTTTTTTTGAGATTTTCAAAAACAACTTTTGAAACTTTGTTGGCGTTTTTGTGCATTTCAGAGACTTTAAGAGATCGATAGGGATATATTAGGTTTGTTCGTTTATTGCAATTGGATGCACATTGGATACCCATTGCCCGAAATGTGCTTAAAAACGTCGTTTGATTAGAAAAAGTGGGCGGAGTTAGGACGGAGATGGGGCGGAGTTAGGGTAACTTCCTCTTAGTTTGATTCTATCCTTGGGTAACCCTGGGTAATTTCCCAGGTGTTTGGTTCAAAATTGAGCATCCATGGGCAAGCTCCCAAGTCCCGCCCCTCAAGCAAGTGGGCGGAGCCTGGTAAGCACTTGCCCGCTCCCAGGTGTTTGTTTTTCTCGCTTTGGGTGCCGGCAGGGTGCCGGTGGACGGGCAAATTTACACGTGATTCATAGCAGGTGTAAAAATAGGGTAAGAGAAAGTTCTACATATTGAAGTTAGCGACAAGTTAGCGCGGTACAATTTTTTAGAAAAACACATGATCACTTCGAAGAGTTGCTACCTTAAGATCAATATTCTCAGTTTTATAGATTAAAATCATTCCCTGATATTCCATGATTTAAATTTAAAAAAATTGTAAAAATTTAAAAAAATTGTATTTTAACTAATTTCATTTTAATCTTTTTTCTATTTATATTAAATCTTGGAACAAGATGTTTTAAGTAATAAATGATAATTATTTTATTTTTCTTTAATATATATATATATATATATATATATATTCTATTAGATAGGTGTTTGCTCTTAATAATAACTTATTTGAAAATAAAGATCCTTGTCAGCAAATCTTATCTTGTTTAAATGCGCAGATTCCCATATAACTCCCCATGCTTTTTCTATAAATGGAATAAACTATTTTTTTATAAAGTTAATCGCAGATTACAGGCTGGAGAGGTTGAACATCTCAATTTATATATAAGGAAACCTAAATTTTCTCTTATTCTTTATTAAAAAATTTTTTCGCTCCAACGATTTTGATTAAAATTCAAAAATCAATTATTTTTTAGATGCTCTTTAAAATGCAAAATGAGCACATTTTTTTTATTGAAATCTTTTGAAGCACATTTTGCTCTTGTACTTGATAGGAGAGATGGTTGCTATGGTAACAAAATACAAATGTCTCATATGTCCCATATTTTCCCCAATTTAACATCTTGAATACAAATGTACCGTCAACACCAAAAAATTTTTTTTTAGGTTTTTTGTTATCTATTGAGGTGTTGGATTATTCAATAAACTAAATAGTTTTTTAAGGCATCAAGGTTTAGGCAGTGAATAAAAACTAAAAAAAAAACTCCAAAAAATCCCAAACAAAAAGTGAAGTTAGAAACAAGGGATTTTTTAATTAAACCAGGTTTGCTGCTAACTTCACGGCTTCATTGAGTTTTTAGGGTGGTAAAGTGGCTTACTACTTTATCGACAAGTAGGCGGAACATATGCTAATTGAAGGAAAACATGTGCCAGTCCAGGGCCTGTCGTGTTTTGTCTGGTGAGGTCTGGGTAAGGTTTCGGGGCAGCCCAAAGCACACCCCAGAACAGCACAAGAGCATCCAAAAGTAGCCTGACAGCTATGTTAGTTTTCACATAGAGAGGGGGTGAGAAGGCGTGTATCTGGGGAAATGTGGGCTTGGGCTACTTGTAACCATCCACGTCGGGCGATAAACGAACAAACCTATTATAAAAAAATCTGGTATGACTGGTCGCACAGCACACAACTTTCTCTTGGTAAAAGAAAGTTGTGTACAGTGCTAGTGAGACCAGATTTTTGAATTTTAATCAAAATTGTTGCAGCAAATTTTGAGAAAATCGAAAGAAACTGAAAAAGCACATCAGTAAAGTACTAGTACTCTTTGGCCGATTTTGATTAAAAACTTATTTTCCTTCCCTAGAGGGGCTTAACTTAAATATAAAATTTCAACCTCTTAGCTCAATTCCTTCATGCTTTTAACCACACAGACAGACAGACAGACCATGTCGCGAAAACCACTTTTTTGGATTCAGGGGACCTCAAAACGTGAAGATCCATCAAAATCTCGACATCGAATTTTTGACATGAATCCAATACTTTCTCTCTATATATATTATTACATATATACATAGGTAAGAGAAAGTAAAAAAAAAAAGTTATATAAGAAGTTTAACGCAATGTCCTCAGGCTTTGAGGCTTAAAAGTATAACTGGGTAAGGGAAAGTAAAAAAATGAAAAAAAAAATTTATTTATTTATTATTCATTTAATCTAAATGAAAATATTTTTCAGGACAGAATATTATATTTCACTATTCAAAAGTTTCTTTTAAATTGTGTCTAGTATAATTAATAACTTGGAATTATTTATCCGTTTCAAAGAATATAAACGAGAATTTTAATAAACATATTATATTGAATTCCTCAAGGGATGGAATTTTCTATTGTTACGGGTATAAAAAAAAATCAATTATTAATATACTAGTATAATATGTACCTGAATAGGGAGGGAGGGTTTCCAATATGAGAATTCCTCTATGAAATATTAAAATCGTCAAGAACTATCTATGTTTGGAATGTTGTGTTCCTGTTTTTATTACTTTTCAAAGTATTCAAACGTTTTTATGTCTATTGTAAAATGTAAAGAAAGAAACGACCAGGGAAGTATTTTTTTTTCCTGCACTATTAAATATGAAATTTGCCCTCGGGCCTTGGTCTAGTTGGTAGCGCGCTGGTTTTCTATACCAAGGGTCGCGATCCCACGAAATCTGATGATTTTATTTAAACTATTTGCATACCAAATCATTAAAAAATACAATTTTTTTTTTAAGTGAAACTTTTATTTTATCCCCTCAAATTTTTTTGCTCTTCTATCAGCATGTCGCGTTACAAGCCGTGACGTCAAAGGCCGTGACGCTACAAGCCATGACGTCACAAGTCGTGACAACAAAAATAGGGAAGTTGAAATTTAATATATATGACGAATTATAAAAAAATAATTGAGAGATTTAATAATTCAATTTTTAAATTGATAAAATATAATTTTTAAAATAATTTAAATCTTCAATTGCAAAATAAATATTGTTCTCAGTTTTTAACATGTGTCTATTGATTTCCCATTTTCCAATTATTAAGTTAAGATTAAAAACGCAATTTTAATACCCTTAATTGAAGAATTTTCTGAAAATTTTCAGTTAAATGCCTCCGATCCAAAAAAAGTTTCACTTGCATCGTGGTTTCATAAAACCAGACAATGATTTTTTTCATTATAGCATTTATACTTATAGAAAAGTCAAAATTGATATGAATCTAGGCCTATTTATGTATGGCCTTTTAAATTTCTATTTAAAAACCTTGAAAACGCCACCTGTTTGAGTTCCTTTTAAATTATATTATCTAACAGAGCCTAAAAAAGCCTCGGATGCCCAAAGGCAAAAAATAAATATTTTATTAAGCGAAAGTAAAATTTTATTTCAATATCCTAAATAAAGTTTAAACTTTTTTAAAGTATAATTAAATAGAAAATTTAAATAGGCACTATTTATTAGAAAGAGCTTTTCTTGATTTTACATATTTTTAAGGTCATTCAAAGAGGAGAAAAAAAAAACTTAGAAAGGAAGTAAAGAGTAAAAAGAAAATAAATTTTTTTTTCTTCTTCCTTAATCAGATTTTAATAGTTTGATTATATCATCTAGAAAAAAATTAATAAATAAAATGTCCTTAATATTTACTATTTAAAAAAAATTATTTTATTTTAAAGGAAGAAAATAAAAAAAACCTAAAATCAGTGTTTCCCACCCTTTTGAAGTCCACGGCACCCCAAAGGTGCATTGAAAATAACATAACACACTAGGGGCACCCTTCCTTTTTTTTCTCCCTTCGCAAAACGAAATTTTTGCCTCCCTCCGGTAAAATTTTTTCCCTTTACACTAAATTTTTATCGCCCGGAGGAAAATTTTTTTCCCTTACATGCAAATCATTTTATCTTCTTTTTAGGGGAACGAAATTTTTGCCGCTTATGCAAATTTTTTTATTCTGATCTGAAAATCATTTTCCCTTTTTTTTTTTTTTTTTTGCAAAGCTTAAGTTTTTCCATACAGGGGAAATTTTTGCCGCTTTCGTTTAAATCATTTCACCTTTTTTCGAGGAAATCTTTATTTTTTCCGCATCTTTTTTTTTTTTTTACCTAAATATCTCGCGGCACCCCTGAGGCATTCTCGCGGCCCCGTTGGGTGCCGGGTCACACCGGTTGGGAACCACTGCTCTAAATAATCCTGCCCCCATCCCTATTCGCGAATTTAAATTTACTATTTGTAAAAAAAACAAAATTATTTCTTAGCCTAAATAAAAATATTGAATGTTTGAATTTCTTTAAAATCTTCAATTCAAAAAGAATTTGAATTTTATTTTTATAAAAAATCTTCAATTAAAATAAATTTTTTAATTGAGAGGGGAGAAGGGGGACCCCACATATTTTAAGATTTTTTTCTTTAAAAAATAATTAAAATAAAATAAATTCATATTTAGTAAAAAAACACAGAGGGAATATTCTGACTAGTTCTGTGATTTTTACTAAATATATAAATCATACATGTTCTTTATAAAATAATTTAGGGAGGGGAGGGGAGGATCACACATATTTGAAGATTTTGAAAATAAAATAATTTCTTTAATTGAGGGGGTGGGGGAGGGAACACTCATTCTTTGAAGTTTATTTTTCTTTAAAAAATTAAAATATAATAAATTCTTTAATCGAAAATTTTAAAGAAATATTATTTATTATTTCTTCGATAACTTCCCACCCCAATTTGAGATGATGGTTTCCAATAAGGTTTTGCATATTATTTACAATTTTTTTTTTATTCCAATTTAGGGGAAAAGAAAGTTGTGTACTGTGCTTGTCATACCAGATTTTTTTTGTTGAGATATATTTAGTTTCCGACAGTAAAGTACATTTGAATTCAAGATGTAAAATTTATAAACAGAAAAATAGTTATATTAAGTTACTATGGCAACCATTTCTCCTAACTTTCTCATGAAGTACAAGAGTAAAATGGTCTTCAGAAGATTTCAATGACAAAACGAGAATATACATTTTAAAGAGCATTTAAAAAATAATTGATTTATGAATTTTAATCAAAATTCGTTGGAGCGAATTTTGAGAAAATCGAAAAAAAACTGAAAAAGTGACATCAGTAAAGTACTAGTACTCTTTGGCCGATTTTGATTAAAAGCTTATTTTCACTCCCTAGGTGGATGTCTAACTTAAATATAAAATTTCAACCTCCTAGCTCTTTTCATGCTTTAAATTGAACCACACAGACAGACAGACAGACCATGTCGCGAAAACCACTTTTTTGGATTCAGGGGACCTCAAAACGTGTATATCCATCAAAATCTCGACATCGAATTTTTGACATGAATCCAATACTTTCTCTCTCTATATATTCAACATATATAAGAGGTAAGAGAAAGTAAAAAATTTTGTAAAATATTTATTTAGATTAAATATTTGCTGTTTGTAATCTTTTATTTAGTTAAGCTTATCTTTTAGCTTTCAGTTTAGATAAGAGCGGGCGTGAAGAGAGGAAACTTGACGACGAAAGCGGCATTCAAGTCTCCAGGGTGAAAATCAAAGTAAGCAGGTGTGTGCGTCGACGAGACGGAGAAAGAGAACAACAAGTGACTACGGGAGGGTAAAAAAAAAGGGCGAAGGGCGCACCTGACATCAAGGACGTTTCTAATACCAAGAGGAAAAAAAAAAAAAAAAGAAATAATTTCACCTGATCCAAAGCACCTCCAGCATCGTGACTCCCACGCGATTGTGATTCCATTATTTAATAATAAAACAACAACAAAAACACTTTTTTTTTTTAAACAACAATTGCACTGAATAAACACTGAACAACAAGGTGGTGGATACACGCGCGCATGTTTGTGTACGTTTTTTTTTCTTTTTGTATATTTTGTTGTTGGCCGATCGCCTGCCACAACGCGACTCTCCCTGGAATGCCGGAGTTTGTTGTATGCCTGAAGAGTGCGTGTGCAAGAGAGAGAGAAGGCAACATGGCAACCGGCCTAGTAACCTTGCCAGCCAATGTTGCCAGATTGACATCTCTCTCTCTGTCTCTCTCTCTTTTTCTTTGGACCTGGACCACAGCCCGATTGCCTGCCTGCCTGCCTCGAATGTCTTGGCTTTTTGCCTGCTTTAACCAAAGATTTTTTTTTTTTTTTAATCTAAAAGTATTCACAACAATTAAAAAATTTTACGTTTTAGGGTGAAATAATCAAATGCAAAAAAACAAAATATATCTCTGAAACCAACTAACGAAAAAGAATGAAACATTATGAATTTAAAAAGATAATAAAATTTAGAGTGAATTGGTCCCCAAGGGGCTGTAAAAATGGCTTTATTAAAATCCGCGATTTTTACAACACCCCTTGGAAAAATTTTTTGAATTAATCGTAAAAATTTTAGCAAGTTTGCCCTCCCAGCAAATTACTAGAATGAAATTTTTATATATATATTTTTTTATTTTTTTTTTTTTAATTTTTTTTTAAAAAAATATTTATTTTATTTTTAAATTAAATAATTAATTAAGTAGTTTGTTTTTTTTTTTTATTTTTTTTTATTTTAAATTTTTTAAAGACCAGGGGAAGTTTAAATTTCTATAAGATGATTTTTTAATAAGAAATTATGTATATAATCATGGGCGTACCCAGGATCAAAACTAGGGGGGGGGCATAGTCAGATCATGGTCGTCCAGGGGGCGATCATGGTCGTCCAGATTGTGACATAGCTATTTTTTATATAGAGGGGTAAAGCCTTCGAATTAAAGGCCTAAAAACCCTCGAGTCCTAACAAAAAGAATCATTCCCCGTCGTCAACCACCAATTTTGTTTCGTTTCATCACTTTATAAACATTTAATATTTTTTTTGTTGCTTCTAGGGGGGGGGGCAGCTGCCCCCTCTGCCCCTCGCTGGGTACGCCCATGTATATAATATTTAAGATATTATATATATCGCGTATGTGAGCCGCTAAACATAAATTTATATAATTAAATATTTATTAATTCATATACCCGAAAAAATAAGGGTGTGCCGCCGGGAGTTGAACCACGGATCCTCCAATTTGTGGTAAGGGCACACCGAGTACAAATTGGAGGATCCGTGGTTCAACTCTCGGCGGCACACCCTTATTTTTTCGGGTATATGAATTAATAAATATTTAAATAGATAATTTTTTATTATTAGATCAAATTGTAACAATTATCACATTAGGCACAAAATAAATATATTGTATTGGTGATGGAAGTAGGAAAAAGTTTTTCTAGAACTAAAGACTTTTTCCAAATGTTATAACCTAATATATATTTAGTAGACTAGTATATATCCTTCATCCCAGAATCCAAATAATATAAGTTATATCCTAAATTGATACCAAATACAATTCGAAATATATTCGATAATATAACTCTTCTCGAGTTGTCTTCAACTGCTTTATCCCCTCGATTAATCCCCCCTTCATAGGACTGAGAATTTAAAAAAATATTTTTTTAACTTCCAGATTTCGTTCAATTCATTTGAGAATTTATCTCGCCCCAGCAACAAGATTTCCAACCAATTTTAATAATAATAAAAAGATAATGATTTACATCCTCTTAAAGGATTATATGGTAAAAATAGTCTCAAACAAAAAAAAAAAACAAATTTGATATAAAACAAGTAAATTTAATTATGTTAGCGTGACGATAAATAGATTCCAATTAATATATGTATTATAAAAACGTGTATAAAGCAATTATCTATTTAAATTATTATTTTTTTGTATTTTTATTATGAAAAGTAGCTAGGCATAGGTGGCAAATGCCCTCCTATGCCTCTTAATAAACATATAAATATGTATCGTTTAAGGGAGATGCCGAAAGACAAAAAAAAAGCATCTTAATGTGAAGTAGCATTTCGAGATATACCCTATTTTTGAATTGTGAAATTTTGGAGAAAGGGAGAATTTTATCTACCTTCGGTATTTATTAAGAAAGCCATTAAAAAAAAAAAAAAAATTAAGTTATATAACAATTTGTATTATTTTTCATTTTAGAGATTTAATTATTTCATTATTAAAATTAATTAGCTTCAATTTTTCACAAAAAGAGCTAAAACACAATGCTTTCCATTGAAAAAATTCCAGATTTGTGAACATAATTGATTTGTGGGACATAATGATATCCTAAATAGGAACCGACCGAATATTCGGTTTCGGTTACGGTTTCGGCCAGTTTCGGCCAAAAATCATGGTTTCGGCCGTAGTTTCGGTTTCGGCCAAAAAGTGGCCGAACCTTTCGGCCGGCCGAAACCAGAGTCTGAAAAAATGGGATGAGACTCGCATGCAAAAAAAAAAAAAAAAAGGTCAAATAATTTGCACTCGAGGGAGAAAAAAATTTTAGTCTCCCTAAAAAAAAAAGGTAAAATGATTTTCACGGGAGGGAAAAAAAATTCAAAAAAAAAAAAAAAAGGTAAAATGAAAAAAAATTTTTATAGGAAATACAAGTTTCGGTTTCGGTTACAGTTTCGGCCGAAACTAAGGTTGAGGCCGAATATTCGGTTTCGGTTTCGGTTTCAGCGGAAAATCTTGTTTCGGTCGGACCCTAATCCTAAACTACCCCAGGAATATTCTCTACCAATTTAAAAAAAACTATGAAAAACTGCCCAGTAGATTTGGAGTCTATGCGTTATAAACAGACACGCATACAGGATTTGTTTCTTTGATAAAATAGCAAAAGTAAATTTAATTTTAATTTTTTTTTTTTTTTAAACCCTCACACTTTTTCCCATTCACACTCAGGCCATATACTGGGTAAGACTTTTACGATAACTGTTATTAAATAATATATCTATTGGAGGTTCAGGCATTTTTATTCAAGCCATTTGGTATCCAAATGGCTTAAATAAAATCATCAGACTGCCTGTGATCCAAACCCGCGGCCCTTGGTATAGGAGGACAGCACCCTAGCCACTACACCAAGCCCGAGGGCTAGCAAAAGTGATAAAATAAAGTATAGACATAGATAATTAAAGTTAAAAATTAAATAATTAAATCTCACAATTATTATTCTATAATTAATCATATATATTAAATTTCAATTTTCTTATTTTTGTTGTATATATATAGACCCTGTTACGCATTAGTGTGTCAAGCGCCACCTACCGAGCTTTGAGAAAATTAACATTAAAGTTTTTTGTTTTCATTGGATTATATATAAATTTTTTGTCATTTGTGCAAGTAACATTAAATATAAATTTTTTTAGGACATATTTCATAAAAAATACTATTAATTATAGCATTTGAAACAATATTCCGTGCTTAACTCAATTTTTAATTTTTTGGCGCTTGATACACTAATGCATAACAGGGTCCAAATATGGATAAAGAAGAAGGAAGAGATGAGAAGTCACAAACTCTTGGCTATTTTATTTATTATAGACAACTTAATTGTTGGAGACTTCAACGCGGGTTAAGTGAAGTTTTCGGGCATTTAAATCCCAAGATTGGAATTTATGATAATTTTGTCTTATACTGGTCAACCTTGTTCTATTCTTTAACTATTGAAAAATAGAGGTCAAAATATAGTAGAAAGAGGAAATAGAGAGAGAGAGAGAGAGAGAAAGGGACAAAATAATACTTTCACAATCGAATGGAATAATTACACAACAAATTGAAATAGAACTAAAAAAAAAAAAAATAATAAACTAAAATATTTTCTTTAATTTCGAAATATATGCTAGAGAAAAAAAATCTGATGTGACTGGTCGCACAACACCCATCTTTCTCTTCCTTTAGTAATTCCTATGCAGTGGCGTCATTTCAACTTTTTCTTGGAGGGGGGGAATTTTTTCTTGGGGGCAAACTTTTTTTTCTTAATATTTATTAATATTTATAAATAGATACTCTAATTTGGCCAAAATACATTTTATATTGCAATTGGAAGATTTTCGCTGGATAAGATGTATAGGAAAGAACTGGAGTTCTTTCAAATACATTTTATTTAATTAATTAAGAGAATTTTGGGCGTTTGCCCCCCCCCCAAATGACGCCACTGTTCCTAGGAAGTACAGGACTGTGCTTCAAACAATTTTGAGAGCAAATTGAGAATATACATTTTAAAGACCATCTAAAAAATAAATTATTTTTTATTTCAATCAAAATCATTAGATTACATGAGTAAAGTACTAGTACTCTTTGGTCGATTTTGTTCAAAAGCTTCGAGTCACGTGCCATTGGGTTACCTTACTTAAATATAAAATTTCCACCTCCTAGCTCTTTTCATTCTTGAGATATTTTGTTCACAGGCAGACACACAGAGACAGACCATTTCGCGAAAACCACTTTTTTTTTAAACGTGGGTTCACTAAGTTGGTGAAACCTCACATATACTAAATAATTTTACCAAGTTTTTAATTTAGAGAATTAGGTCTCGGAGGCGTGGGGGATTTTTTAAATGAATTAAAATCTTTTTTCGCAGTGTGTTATAATGAAGAGAGAGATTTTTTGTCATTTTGATTATCAGCACTCCTTAATAGCATCATCAAATCTAAATTAGGTATTTTCATTATATGCCAAAGATGATTTTTTTACTTTACTTATTAAAATCGAGAGAGAAATTTAATATAGAATTACACCTTTCAGATGATATTTGTTAGCGGAATTTATTTGTTAGGTGTCAAATATTTTCCTTTAAATTTCCTTTATAGTAAAATAACAGGAATTTTATGAATCAACGTAAAGATATTTTTTTCTTTCTAAGTGCATTTTGCAACGTTTTAATAAAAGTATTAAAATATGATTAAGAAGAAGGAGAACAAAAAAAAAAACTTAATAGTTTTTTTTTTTTATTCCTTTCTCTTTAAAGTTTGTTTTTTAATGTCCTTTCAAATGACCTTGAAAATAACTTCGTTCAAAGTGTGATATTATACAAAAAAAACTTAAGAGATTTTTTTTAGGTTTCTGTTATTCATATATTATTTATATATTATACTATATAATAAGAGAATTTTTTGAAAAGTACTGGAAGTTTTCGGAACTCCCCCCCCCACCCCTAAATACACAGTCAGTATTGAACTGGAGACAATAAGTTTATTTCAAATACAATTTTTTTCTAGTAGACTACTTAGCGTGTTATGTGTATCAGGAGCCGATGGGATGTAAGAGGAATTCAAGAGATTCGGAAACACTGCCTTATAGAGCGGCAACCAACTCAGGCAATCAACTTTGGTTGCATATCAGAGGGCATTGCAGGCGAAAGTTTTTATAAGGTTTTTTCGGCATCAGAAGCCATTTAGACCTCTATCTAATGAATTATTAATTAATAATATTTTTAATGATAAACTACAAATATTAATTTTCTTGTTATCTAAAAGAACAAATTAATACAAATTTAGTCGATTTATTCAGTGGCGTAACAGAAAAATGATATATTGTAAAAGGAAAAAATCTGGTGTGTGGTCGCACAGCACACAACTTTCGTTTATCTTCGGTAATCGAAAGTTGTGTTCTGTGCTTGTCACACCAGATTTTTTTGTTTCGACATAAATTTAGTTTCCGCCGATATACCGCGTATTACAAGATGTACGTTACGCCACTGGATTTATTTTAAAATTGTAAAAATTTAATTTTAAATTTTTATAATTTCATTTTCATTCATTTGAAAAATGTCCAATCGAATGACTTTTGTGGGTGAGTTAATGGCTGTAGATATGATAATGTTGGAGTTGGCGAGGATGCAGCCAAAGCGGTATTCTAAAAATCATGGGAAATTATATCTTAGAAACTACACGATCTACAAACTTGAAATTTTAAGGAAATTTGTTAAATTAATTCTATCTAATATCTTCTAATTTAACAGCTATTTTGATGCGGGAAATTACAATCAGACCCTAGAATAGGGTTTTAACGGACAGTCCGACACTACTCGTTAATATTTTTTGTTGAATATCCTAAACTATTTCCCTCAAAAAATGAAGCAAATCTCACCAACAGAAATAATATCAAAGAGATTAAGGGGACCGCAGCCCCAAATATTTGAGACCTCTCTCAAACTTTGATTCTGAATAGAAATTAAATCAAATTAATTGGTAGCCAATCAGGTTTGTTATAATTGTGATTGTGGTTAGAATCCTCTCCTTATTTACTTTAATTATTTATTACCTATTGATAGGCAGAACCTGTTAGTTGGTATATATTTTATCTGATTTTGGTATTTTATATTCTTCGATAGTTACAAGCTTAGCTCTTGTTGTTGATTCGTTAAAGGAAAGGAGCAACAACAACCGTTATTATTGTTTAACAACTGAAGAAAAAGAAAACAGTAAAATGCCGGCGTCTGCCTTCCTAGATTTATATATCTAATAAATCTTAGAAAACCTTTTGAATGGGTTATGGGCTATGGGAAACTAGGAATCATCTACTATCATTAGTTACATGAAATTCAAAATACAACACAGGTTGCTTCACTTCTAATAAACTAGCAATCTCTCGGATAAGCTTGACCTTGACTTTCGAGTCTCTTCTCTAGTTAAGCTAATCATATGTTTAAATAAGAGCCTAGACCGTAGTTAAGCCTCAAAGTTCGGAATAAGGTTTAAATACTGACAAGTGAGTGAAATTAGGAACATAAACCCTGTTAATTTTTAAAATTTTATTAAAAAATTAATTATCAATGTGCAGGAAGGCCGTAATACAGATAGAAGATGAAATAAAAAGGCCCGAATTATTTTATTTTCCTTTGTTGACATTTCGGGGCCTAAACTTCACCCATCTTCAGGACAGTTAGAAAATTCTTACCACTGCCTCCTTCGGTTGTTAGGCAAGTAAGAATGTTAGTATATTTTGTAATATACAAATTCATGGCATTAACTCTGATGGTGGCCCACGGGGCTTGGACGGAACAAAAGCGGAAAAAATAAATTAGTCTCCCTGAAAAAAAAGGTAAAATGATTTTAAGGGGAGGGGAAAAAAATTTTTCGCAGGGCGGAAAAAAATTTCAAAAAAAAAAAAAAAAGGTAAAATAATATGAATTTTTTTAGGAAATTAAAGTTTCGGTTTCGGTTACGGTTTCGGCCGAAACTAAGATTGAGGCCGAAATTCGGTTTCGGCTGAAAATCTTGTTTCGGTCGGACCCTAATTATTATTGTCATTTTAACCCATATAAGCCCAAAACTTTTTTGGTCTCGGATTTTTTTTATTTTTTGATATGTGGTCACGATTGGGTCCTAGAACATGAAAATAATTTTTTTTTCCTCAATTCCTTTTTTAGGATGAATTAGGGCATGGTGCGAAAACGCACCACCGGGCACATGGGATGTCAAAAGTTCCCCGCCTATTAACTACATAAGAGTGTATAGCGAAGAGGAAGGAAATGGAATTGGTCCAAATTTTTGGCTTCCGGGTTACCAAGAAAATACAAAAGAATAATAGATATTATTATTATTAGGCCTATTATTATTATTTTTATTTATTTAGAGGGTAAAGGTATTTTGTTTTTGATTTAGGATTGGAACAACCGATCAAACCATTGACACTAAACACTCCTAACGATTGAATCCCTCTTGCTTTAGGTTTCTTACTGCTTCAAATTGCAGGATCTCTACAGATGCCATGCATTTTGGGTACAAAAATCTATTCTCTAAAGAAAGAAAGAATTGCCCACCACCATTTCTTCGAACGAATACCTATATTGCCGATAAACGGGGTTGTTTTCATCGAAACGATCAGTGCCGTACATATTTTTATTATACATATCAACCAGTAGTGGGTGCTCCATTTATTTTTTGCAATTTGTATCAGTAAGAAATCTAAAACAAGACGGATTCAAATCGTTAGGAGCGTTTAGCGTCAATGGTTTGATAGGTTGTTCCAATCCTAAATCAAAAACAAAATACCTTTACTCTCTAAATAAATAAAAATAATAATATAGGCCTAATAATAATAATGTTTTTTAATTATGTGTATTTTCTTTGTAATCCGCAAGTCGAAAATTTGGACCAATTCCACTTTTTTCCTCTTCGCTACGTAGTGTTTAGGCGTGGAAAGTAATGATAATTTTGATATCCCATGTGGCCGGTGGTGCGTTTTCGCACCATTTAAAAAGATGGCCCTATATCTCTAAAACTTAGAAATTGACAGAATAGCTAACTATTGGATATCATTTAGTAACTCTCTAAAAAACATAAGAAACACCTTTTATTTGAATATGAGCGAATTATAAAGTAGAAATTTAATCTTTTCTTCGAGAAGTCGATGAAATTTCAGAAGTGAAAATTAGTGACAACTTTAGACAAACCCTGTGACCTTCTATTAAACTTTGACAAGTGAATGAATGAATTTCCATGGAGAATAGAGTCTTGGCTTCAATATAAAACAAACACCAATAATCTATTTCACGTACTTTTTTTAAAAATAAGATTTTATAATAATATACGAAATGGTGCGTTTTCGCACCACCGGGATTATATGGGTTAATTGTGATTTTGTGAATTGATTCGCGATTTTGTCATTTCTAAGGCCTGATGATGGTCTTCTTGGACCGAAACTGAATTATTGCAATTGCAGTCGTCTGGATATAATAAAAATCCTCGTCATAATTTCCATTTGCAACAAAACGCATAAACCTCCTGTCACCTCTATTCTATATATACAAGACCAATACGCCATCATCGTGGGCCTGTTATTCTCTTCTTTACTCGTCAACTACTGAATTATCTAGCCTCAAAAAATCTAAATCATAATTGAAATATATTGTCAAAATAACAAGTTCATTGCCCGAAAAAATAAAGTAAGTAATTAATAAACCAACAATCTGTGTCACATGTGTGTGTCATTTATTCTTTTATGTTCTAGTGCAAATATAGAAAGAAGAAGAGAGAAGATGAGGTTTCATTCGCGTAGTTCAATGGCTTCCTTCCCCTCTGGCTCAGATTACTTACGCCTTGAAAAGTTCAAGAAGAAACCCAGTGAGAACAGGAAAAATAAATAATGATAATCAATAATATTCAATCAAAGGAAGTTGTTCGTTCGACAAATTCTAACTTGTCCCAAAGGAGATGATGTTGTTTGTGTTTATTTAATTGAAATTGCAGATTATTTGGAGTCATCAAGTCAATTATTTTGAACTCTTAATGCAATTTTAGGCCATTGACATTGTAATTATAAGAACAAAAATTCATGAATGAATCTTACTATTAAAATTAAATCATACTTAATGATAAAAAAAAAAATAAAATAAAAGACCTTTTTCATGGGCCAGAGAGTTTTATTTTCATGGGAATAACATTGTTTAAACAGTAATAATAATTATTATTTGAATTTCCTTTCGGTGACTCCATTTATTTGCCTGAGGTGTTTTTGTGAACCTCAAAGCCAACCGACCTCTGGCAGTCACCATTCCAAGCTACATTATTTTCTACCTATATCTCCTCCTGCTAATGAACTAACCCTTGCTATTCGAAGGAAAATGTCCTATTTTGAGGAGAGATCCTTTCAGGACATGAGGTCTATAATTAAAAATTCCCCTAATAATAATTTATTATTATTTTACGAAAAACCACATGTATTTTAAACTTTAACAGGAGCTGGAAGAATGTTTTGGGGGTTAAAGTTTTAAAAAAACTTGGAGAAATTAGTATGAAGATTTGAATTAATTATCATAGGGGAGGGGAGAGGGGAGGGACCAAATGTCTAAAGAACTCTCCCCTCCACAAACATTTTAAGCAGTAAAAATTTTTTTATGTATGTGTGTGTGAGTCTGGGTTAAATTTTAAGCATGAATGAATTGAGCTAGGAGGTTGAAATTTTATATTTAAGTTTGGCACCTTCCTGAGCCACAGGAAACTTTTGAACAAAATCGGCCAAAAAGTACTAGTACTTTTCTGATGCCTTTTTTCGATTTTCTCAAAATTCGCTCCAAAAATGTTGATTAAAATTATTTTTTCGATGCTCTTTGAAATGTATATTCTCATTTTGCCATTGTAATCTTCTGAAGACCACTTTACTCTTGTGCTTCATAGGGAAGGATAGGAGAAATGGTTGCCATGGTAACATAATATAAATATTTTCCCATGTTTATAAATTTTATAAATTTTACATCTGCATTCAAATGTTCCGTACTGTAGGGAACTAAATATATGCCGACACAAAAAAATCTGGTGTGACTGGTCGCACAGCACACAACTTTCTCTTACCTTCGGTAATAGAAAGTTGTGTTCTGTGCTTGTCACACCAGATTATTTTTTCAAAGAATCTCTTGTAAAATTGTTTCTACTTGTCCTAAAAAAAAAAAATAGGCTTAATCCATGTTAAATTTAAACCCAAAAAATATATTTTTAAATTCTATAAATATTAAAAAAAAAAAAAAAAAAATTAAAATCTTCATTGTAATTTGTGATCATTTCAGGTTTTTCAAGGCTTGAGTCTCCAAAGCATTTTTCCAAGACATGTCAAAATTTAAAACAGGTTTTTTGTAATAAAATTTGACATCTATTTTGATTTTGGAAAATTTAATGCATAGATTTTCTACATTTTTTGTTAATTTTTACTTTCTCGTCATATAAAGAGAAAAACTTCGAGATTTTTGTTTCTTCACGTTTTAGACCTCCCTGAGTCCAAAAAAAAAACCATTTTGGGCAAGTCTTTGTGTTGTGTGTTGAAATTATGAATAACAGAAAATGCCAGGGCCCCTGGCAGCCTAGATCGATGGGGTTAAGCAATTTGCGAAATCTCAGGCGAGTAGACATGAGGTATCAGCGTGTTTACGGCCATCGGTATTTAAATATAAAATCCTTGTGTCGTTTTATGAAACCACGATGCAAGTGAAACTTTTTTTCGGATCCTAGGCGTTTAAATGAAAATTTTCAGAAAATTATTCAATTAAGGGTATTAAAATTGCGTTTTTAATCTTAACTTAATAATTGGAAAATGGGAATTCAATAGATGCAATAGACGCATGTTAAAAACTGAGAACAATATTTATTTAGTAATTGAAGATTTGAATCATTTTAAATTATTTTAAAAATTATATTTTATCAATTTAAAAATTGAATAATTAAATCTCACAATTATTTTTTTATAATTCGTCACGACATGTGACGTCACTGCTTGTAACGCGACATGCTGATAGAAGAGCGAAAAAAATTGAGGCCAACAAATAAAAGTTTCACTTTAAAAATAAATAAAAATGAAACCATCAGCAGCCGAGAGGGTCTTGATTTTGAAAATCAGTACCAAGAACCCTTGCCAAAAAAACACAACAATCGAGGACATTTCTCTCTCACCCGATGCCTGAATCCACGGTGTCTAGAGCCGGCATGACTTCTTCGCCGTGACCTCCGATGACCATGAGTTGATGACCCCTTAACAGATAACGGCTCCATCAGAGAGAGGAATAAAGATAAAGGGAGTGTTATATTTAAATTGTTTGCTCTCGTTTTTTTTTTCCTTTCGTTTTCAAATCACTTTCCTGTTCAATGGATCATGAAAGCAAACCTGACACAGTTTGATTGTATAATAAAAAAAAAAAAAAAAAAATTGAAATCCACCAATAGAATAAATCAATTTGCATTTTAATCGTTTAAATATAAAATCCTCGTTAACACATTTAAAGAAAAATTTCACTTTATTCGTCTAGATATCAATATACTAGAGGGGAGTACTGTACTGGCTATTTTGAGTAGTGGTGAAATTTTTTATTGATATTAAATTTTTATTCAAAATTTTCAATTAGAGTTTCAATTATCGACACTTCAATAAATTTAATTTTTGGAATGGAAAAGAGCAAAGAGGGTGCAGCAAATAAAGAGAGCCTTTGGATGCCAAATGCCGAAAGGGAGACGTTTCGGACAATTTTATTTGTCCATCTTCAGTCCTCGTTGGCTATCAAAGTTGTCATTGTTGTTTCGGCACGAATTTGTGCACATGTATATTTATTTATAAAATCAGGCGAGTGTCAATGTTTCGTGAGAGTCTATAAGATAATCAATCAATCAATCATTATCTTATAGACTCTCACGAAACATTGACACTCGCCTGATTTTATAAATAAATATACATGTGCACAAATTCGTGCCGCAACAACAAATCATTTGACTTTTTTTTTTTTTTCGTGCGAGTCTCATCCCATCTTTTCATGATCAGGTTTCGGCCGGCCGAAAGTTTCGGCTACTTTTTGGCCGAAACCGTAACTACCAGAATTTTTGGCCGAAACTGTAACCGAAACCGAATATTCGGTCGGTTCGTAGTTTTTAAATAAGGAAAACATCGGTCCCAGAATCTTCTAAAATTTAATATAATGCAAAATGTATTCTTAAAAATCTGATGTGATACCTAGTTTATTTAAAATTACCTCTTCCCCCCCCCCACCCCCGCTAAGGGCTCTGATTCTTTTTAGATTTTATAACGTTCTAAATAAAATATTTCAAAATACAGGGTGTCCCAAAAAATAGTTTCAAGCGGCAAGTTCCGCTTGACAATACACCCCTTGGAGTACCCGAATCACCCCCATATATGTTATGCGATTTTTTATACTATTTGAGTTATTAATTTTTTTTAGGAATTTTTGAGAATTTTCGGCCTGAACAACTTTTTTTTTAAGAAAATAAATTTTGCCCCCTCCCCTCCATCCCAAAGACAAGTTGAAATGATGCTGCTAAACTCGTTTAATAGGACTAATTTGAACTAGATTTGTAAAAAAAAAAATTCGTAGTATAGGCCTAATTGAATATAAATATAAACCAAAGAATTCACCGTTGGCACTAGTTGAAACATTCTCAAATTTTATTAAATCATCATCTAATTATAACCTATCTATAGATAGGTTAAGTTTCAAAAGGATTTTATTTTAGCCTATCCACAAGTTTGTACTTGAGTCGAAATGCGCATAAGCTAAAATAAAGTCCTTTTGAAACTTAACCTAGTGTTATTTATTTGTCTATAATTAGATGATAATTTAATCAAATATAAATTGTAAAAAATTATATTTTATAAAAAAAAAAAAATGTCCGGATAATTTAGAATCTAGATGAAGTGCGAAAAATCAAATTTCGTTAATAATTCTGCTTTGGATTCATTATTAAGATACTAACCGCTCCGAAAAAAATATTATTCAAATACTAGAAGTACCAAAAATATGGAAATCTTTATTTTAAATGATTAGGTAAAGTACAAATTTCTTACTAATTTACGAAGAAATTGAACAAGAAAGAATTTTGGCCCACTGTGTCAGTGTAAAAGAATTTAGATAAAAAATAATAATACCTGACGACTAGGTGACCAGATAGAGCGCCAGAAGCCGCGCATTCCACTGAATGACTGATTGAAATCCCTCAGGAAGCCCTAAAGTTAAGAGGAGATCCGCCCCTTGGGATATAATCCAGAGTGGGTGGATCCCACAGGACTGATAACAACAGCAACAACAACAACAACAACAACACACTCACCTCTCCCTTCCTCTCCCTCTCTCTCTATCTCCTCTCATAAATTACTTCATGTTCACTATCATTTATTTTGAAAATATTTCAGTGTCTTAATCAATTTCGAGTAGGAGTGCGATAGCACACCACATTAATTCAAAAATGGACTCTTGAAAGAGTAAATTTAATCAAAATCGTTAGAGTAAATTAAAAAAAAAATTTCTTTGTTTCCCTATTACAGGGTTCCCGGAAATAACAGGTACCTAGAAAAGGAGATGATTCTACATGAAAAAATAAGACTTTTTTTTCCTATAAACTTAATATGCCCAGACGCTTCGTTTTCAAGATACAGGGGTCAAAGTTGAATTTTTTTGTGTGTTTTTTGCTAATATCTCGAAAACCGTTTGAGATACAATGTTCAGCTTCTGTACACGATTTATGTTCATTATTCCGCTTGTTTTATGTATAAAGTGTAAACATTGTATCTTAAACAGTTCTCGAGATATTAGCAAAAAAAAAAAAAAAAAAAAAAAAAATTCAACTTTGACCCCCTGTAACTTGAAAACGAAGCGTTTGGGCATATTAAGTTTATAGGAAAAAAAGTCTTATTTTTTCATGTAGAATCATCTCCTTTTCTGTTATCTGTTATTTCCGGGCACCCTGAAGATACTATCAGAATCAAAAGTTGAGAAACAATCTTTGAGAAGGTTTAGAAGCATATTAATAGGCATATATTGTTTTAAGGTATTTTATCCCCAGGCCTGTGATGGTGTATGTCCAGAGCTTTACAAAGCAAAAATGTCCCCTAAAAAATTGGGGACTGCCTTAATAATAAAAAAAAAATTCAACTCTCTGATGAAAATATTAGGCTAATAATACCTTTAAAAAAAGTAGAGTATTCAAGGTTGTTAAATTTAGTTATCAGCAATACTAATAACTAAATTTTAAATTGAAAAAAGAAAAGCGATAATATTAAATAGTTGATAACAGGCACTTAACCCAAGATCAGCCTCTATTAGAGTATATATAACGACCTAAAATTAAAATAATAAAATTAGGTTTATCTGAAGTTGTTGAAATCAATTAATTTTCGAATCGCTTTGATAAATCGATTATCGTATTACTATAAATCTATCGTATTAATATAAATAAGTTGATGACGAAAGAAAAAAAGTAATGAAGTACAGTGGTAGTGTATGCGCCGCTTGTGCAAGGGGTCAAGAGTTCGTTTCTTATTTCAATTTAATTGGTTATCAATAAATTGGAAAAAAAAATAATAGAAAAGGGGTCTAAATAGCCTCCTATGTCGAAAAAGACCTTAAAGAAATTAAAAAAAAAAATGATTAAAGAAATAAATTGAAATAGTAGAAATAGTAAATATCACGATTGGTTTGCTATCTACCGGCGAAATTCTAAAACACGTCAGCCTTCTTTAGTTCCAAAGGCACCCACGGGGTTGCGCCACCATCTAGCCCTATTGAATTAAACAAAATCTATGTCGGGCGGCCTGCCAACGGAGAAAAGCAACAGACACCACAATCGTTGCGGTTAAGTGATGCCGAGGGCGGCGAAATTTCGGGATTGGTGACCCCGAGCAATCAGCGTGTGGAACGCCATCCTTGTAATTAAAAATTATACAAATAAAGAAATAATCTCTAAATGGCATCTGTAACCGAAAAGGGTTAAAAAACAAACAAACTAAAACTAAATCTGAAAAATATAAATCGAAATCTCGATTTAAAGTGACAATAAAACGACAGCATCAAATGAAATTTAATAATGAAAATTTGACCTATAATATCTTGATCAATAAATGCAATAAATCTTCCATTCCAAGAAATTATTTTAATTGCACCAATCCATTGAAAAATACTTTCTCTTTATATATATTAACATATATATAGAGGTAAGAGAAAGTAAAAAAAAATTTTAAAATAATAAATTGATAAAACAATAAAATTTTAACGAGCTTTTAGGAGGTTAATAATAAAAAAAAAAGCAATAAGATAGATTTCGGAAGAAACAAAACAGCAAACGTTATTAAGAACCACCTTCTGTTAAATTTGTGCAAATATTATTATTTTAAATAAACATGGCCCATTTATTATGAAAGATTCATTTCCTTCTTTTATGTAAATTTTAATAGATTCTTAAACATTCTGAGAATTTCAAAGCGAATGACAACGGCAAAGAGTAAATTTAATAAAGACCCGTACGCTGGCGCCATCCTGGCGGTGATTCGGATGAACTAATTAACCTTTATTCTCAATTCTATTTACACGTAAAATAGACTTGTATTTTTATAATAAACGGTCCAGATGAATAAATAATATTAATTTTACTCACTATTTAATAAGAAGAGATGAAATGAAGGGGTTGTCTTGATGCACAAACACACACAAACACTAGCACAATGTTAACACTTCACTTTCTCAAAAACAACTAATAAAGGAGATGTGGACCAGACTGAAATACCGCTTGTTGAGTGACGTAACAATTTCCTCGGCTTCTGATTGGTCAAAGCCTGTCTTGCTGTTAGCAGACGAAACCCGCTAAGCAACAAGGGATCCCGCCAATATTATTGATTAATAATTCTTTTTTATTATAATAAAATATATAACTATTAAAAGAAAAAAAAAAATTAAATTTTCAATTCAAAAATAAATAATTCATTTTTTGATGGATATAAAAAAAAGAACTTTTTTATTTGATACGGCAATTTGAATATATACGTATATGATTATTTATCTTGACAAACAAACTTTGATGACATCTCGTTAATTATTTCAATAACCTGTTTCCAAACAATCGAGACCGGTTCGGAGAATGACGTCATCCATTGTTTCTCAGAATTAATTATTAAAGAAAATAAATATATTTTTATATTCCACAAATTAATAAAACATACTAAAATAATTTTTAACAATATTTTTATTTTTTAATATAATCATCTTTCAATATCGCCCATGTAGCTGCATTTAATAATAATATAATAGAAACTTTCCTCTCTCCATGTTGATGTTTTAATTTTAATTTAATGTTATGCTGTCATAAATAACAACAACCTCACTTGTTGTTGTAGTTATTGTAACTACCATACTACCCCATATTAATAAACAAAAACGGACCATTTAATTTTGTACGAATTAAAATTAAATTAGAAGACAAATAGAAAAATAATTCAACCTTGAGGGAAGAGAAATAAAAATAATTTTTTTTTTGCAGTTATTAATATTTATTTCATTAATGTAAATTAGAAAAATGCCGGGGGCCTGGCACAAGAGCAACAAACACCACAATCGTTGCGGTTAAGCGATGCCAAGGCTCGGTTTGGTGATCTCGAGCTGTCAGCTTTCCATCTACCATCAACTATATAAAAATTTCTCTAATAAAATCAAACCCCTAAATGGCCTCAGTAGCCGAAAATGGTTTTTAAAAAATCAGAAAAATTAAAACAATATATTGTTAATGTCAAGCAGGGCGGAACCTTGGATAGGTGGCCCAGAAGAACCAGAGTGTGGAACGTCCTACGGATATAATACAATATATAAACTAATATTTACAAATCAACCCCTAAATGACCTTAGTAGACGAGACAAGGATAATTAAAATAAATATAGATACTAGTTGTTTCTTGATGGCTGGATATTATGACATGAGGATGTGGCATAAAGGCAGCCAAGGTGAAAAATAAAATAAAAATGTTTTTATTTTTTGTCGACGTTTCGAGTGCCGATCGCACTCTTCATCAGGACAAAAATGATGTCAAATTGTCCTCGAAACAGTAAAGAGAGTTTTTAAGTAAATATACCATGGTAAATTGGTAAAAAAAAAACGTTGCTACACTGCCATGTCAATAAACCCGACAATTTGACATCATTTTTGTCCTGATGAAGAGTGCAATCGGAACTCGAAACGTCGACAAAAATTAAAAACATTTTTATTTCATTTTTCACCTTGGCTGCCCTTATGCCACATCCTTATAAATATATATATTTTAACACTCACAATATAAGACTAACATTCGTATTTAGTTAATATTTATATATGGACCGTTTATTTTGAAAGTGGTGTAAGTCCATTTTTTTTTTTTTTTAATGAGATTTCACATAATTTATGATTAAATTAACGTAAATTTTCTATGTATAACTAGCAAGTTGTTATTCTTATGATGCCGGGGGCCTGGCAACGGATTAGACCAGCAATCACCCAAATCATTGCATTTAAGCAGTACGGAGAAATAGTAGTGAATTTATAAAAATATATATAATAGTATAACACTAAATGGCCTCAACAGCCGAGAGGACAAATAAAAAAAAATATATATATATATAAGTTTTCTTCTACCTTTTCTT
Organism: Euborellia annulipes; assembly: GCA_023213315.1. Lineage (NCBI taxonomy): Eukaryota > Metazoa > Arthropoda > Insecta > Dermaptera > Anisolabididae > Euborellia > Euborellia annulipes. Next base: position 24,341 of record JAKCPI010011665.1, on the reverse strand, counting down.
CAACGGGTTCATCGAGAAGTTCAGTGATGATTGGACGACCGCAAACACTCCCTAATGATGAGATGGACGGAGTCCCAACACTGCAGCCTCCAGCCTCCTCTCTGTAACAATAAGAAGAATACGTTTTTAGTATATGAGCGAGAAACAAATGAAAATCTTAACACTGAAATCCAATATCGAGTCACTTTCTCTACGGACGTTATTTTTAAGGGGATTTGTTTGTATGTGACTAACTGTGAAATGGGGGGGGGGAGAGGGGACTAGAAAATCGTCTAAAAAGGCGTTACGTGATGTGTAGACGACCCCTAACAAGTTTTCATAATTTCACAAAATTTAATACTAGCCACAAAGCAAGCCATAGGCGGACAAGTTTTTCGGGAAATATCTTGTTGTTATGCAAGAAGTGTTAAGATATAAAGGAAGGATCTTGGGTTCAAGTAGGGTAGTGAGATCAGCAGATTTTTGACTGCTCAAAGAGTCTGCCTGAAGGGGGCCAAATAGATTTGAGTTCAGATATTGAAGAAATTTGATTAATTCCTGAAAACATTTAAGGGGGAACGGAGCGAAGGTGTTACGCGAGTTTTTCCCGATAAGATGGCGTAGTGAGTCATAAAAAGCATGCCCAAAAAATCAAGTAATTCAAAAATGAGCCAAGAGATGCCAGAATGGTAGCTAATAATATTTAATGCATTTGGTTGATTTTCATTGATCTTTTAACAATAAATACTTTATAAATATTATTATATATTATGTATCTTTTATAAAAGCATAAAAATATATAAATATAGGCCAGATATAGGCTATGAGGGGATCAGCTGTTAGACTAGCCTGCCATCTATTGCGAGAATGCTGAACTAATTTGACAGTTGGTTTTTAAAGAAATCATCTAAGCTTATTTAAAAAATTTCTTAATTAATATGTGATTAATAATAACAATAAATTCATTTTTAAATTTAAAAAAAATTAAAGATTATTGGGACTGATTGTTTTTTTGTATTTGCTTGATAACAAAAAAATTAATTACGATAATTTTTTAATAAGTCGTTAAAAAAATTATAGCTCGATGTCCCAATAATCTCGTATGAATTTAATTCATTAAAAAAAACGTTTAGAATTGAAAATTGTCGATTTCTATAGAGCATAAACATACATACATTTTTCCATTTCATTTTCATATAAACTAGATTAATCTAGTTGTTTGGGGATGAAAATAAAACAAGAGACAAATTGATTTTTCAACTTTCTTGAACTTTTAGATAACCTTGAAGAATAACAAAATCAAGGTCAGTTAAAGTTTTATAAAATTCAGAAATTTTTTAACGACAAAAACTTTCTTCTCGGATTGTATTAAAATAAAAACAAAACTTTTTTTTTTAATTATCTAAAAAACAAAGTTTTTTTGTTTTTTTTTTAGTTGTCTTGAAAGCATTAATTAAACAAAATACTCATGTCAGTTTCGTTTTTATTAAAAAATGCATTAGACCTCAAGGAATTAAAATAAAAATAATTTTAATGCAGAAAGTATATATAATATATAAATATACCCAGTAGTTAAAATTAAATCTCAAGTCATGCGATATTATTATAATAGAGGGTTGGTTGCTTGGATTGTGGCTATTTTTGTATTTAGAATGTAAATTAATGGATGGAATTTCGATTGTTCCCAAGAAATGTATTTATAAATAAATCTGGAGTGCTAGTTAGCACAACACGACACTTTCTCTTACCTATACAGGGGCGCCGGATCGAATTTGAATCAGGGGGGGGGGGGCAAAAAAATTTTTTTAGAAAATTAAAATAATTTAATATGTTCAAATAGTATAAAACAAATCTACATAAAGCTTTAAAAATTTTAAATAAATATAAAATTAAAATTTAAAAAATTTGCTAGTGATTTTATCAAAAAATTTTTTTAGCCTATATTTATACTATTTGAAGGAAATAAATATTTTTAATTTTCTTCTTTTAATTCAATATAAAATGTTTTTAGAAATTAGAAATACATAAGGGTCTATATAAAATATTTTGGAAAAAAAATGAATTTCTTACTCTTTTAATTTTTTTTAATTTAAAAGATTTTATTTTTCAAAAGTAAAAATGTATCATTTTTAAAAATAAATGAAATAAAAGAAGACATATTGCCCCCCTCTGCCCCCTCCTAGAGGATGCCAGGGGGGGCAATGTACCCTTGCTCCCCCCCCAGTTCCGGCGCCTATGTGCCTATATAATATAGAAAGAGAATGAATTGGATTCATGTCAAAAATTCGATGTCGAGGTTTTGATGGATATACAAGTTGTGACGACCCCTGAGTTCAAAAAAGAGGGTCCCGCAATTTGGTCTGCCTATGTGTGTGTGTCTCTGTCTGTCTGTGTTCAATTTAGAGCAGTGGTTTCCAAACTTTATGTTACCACGCCTCACTTAAAAATATTTAATCGTATGACGCCTCCCCCCCTCCATTTTATAAAATAATACAAAAACAAAAATTTTTAATGCTAAAATATATAAATTTATATAAAAATATTTTTTTTATTTATTCTTATTTATATTAAAACTAGCAATCATTTGGAAAATGGGTCCTGGTGGCCAATATTCGCGCCTTCCCTTAGACTAGTCCGCGCCTCACAGTTTGGAAAACTCTGGTATAAGGGTATTTTGCCTAACTTAAATATAAAATGGCAACCTCCTAGCTCAATTCCGTCATGCTTTAAATTGAACCCAAACAGACACACAGACAGACCATGTCGCGAAAACCACTTTTTTGGATTCAGGGGACCTCAAAACGTGTATATCCATCAAAGTCTCGACATTGAATTTTTGACATGAATCCAATACTTTCTCTCTATATATATGTATTAATATATTAACTTATACATATAGGTAAGAGAAAGTAAAAATTCAAATCTGAATTGAGATTAGTTCTATTATTCTTTGGCTGCAAACTCCTTCCTTTTACAAATCTTAATTCTATATACAGCCACTTAATTATAATAATCATATCTTAATTTTCTACCTAATGAAAATAATCCCTACAAAATTCTGCAAGGGATTCGATGGGTTCGTAAGTTACCCAGTGTTATTATTATCTCTATATGAGAGTTTCGAAATCTTCAAAAATTAATTCCGCCCCAGTAATAAGAAATTTTAGAATGAAATTAAAATGTCTCTATCAGACCCTTAGTAAAAGTATTAAAAAACATTAATATCTTTGTGCATTATAGGGGACAAAACTCATATCATTTTACCTTTTTTTTTTTTTTTTTTTGGTAAATCTTTCTTTAATTGCCGCCCCCTGATATCTGCCACCCGGGGCACATGCACCCACTGCCCCCTCCCCTAGATCCGGCCCTGCTTTAAGGAAATGTGAGTCTTCACCGCGAAATTACTCTCAAAATAATTTGAATTCATTTATAAATAATTTTTTTAATTTTATTTTGCAATTATTTTATTTTATTAAAAGAAAAGTATATTAAGGAAATTTGATTAACAAAAATATAGGCCTAATAGATAAATAATGGTGACTTAAGAAAAGATAAAAAAAAAATGCCCTCAGGCTTGATGTAGTTAAAAAATTATTATTTTGTTTTCAATGACACCTACACTCCCCTCCCCCTTTCAACAGCTTATATTCTCCCTCTACCCTTAGTGAAATAAAAAATATTTAATTTCATATTCAAAAGAATCGTTTTTCGCAGTCAAATTATTTGTTTCTATCATTTTGTTTTCAACGATAAAATGCATAATAATTACCTTTAATAAGATACTCAAGAGGGTGTGCTGGCTGACAGTGAGGTCAGGGTGGGTTACACTATATTAATTATTCACTTTGATTCACTTTAAACACAAAAAAGATAGCAGCGCCTGCCAGCAGGCCACGCTCTCGACTGAACGAGATAAACTTGTCTCTTCTCTCTTATTATAGGAATAAATAGATGAAAATAACAATTCCCTTTTTATTAAAAGTAAAAAAAAATACCTTTTGCTCTAATCTAACTTTATTTATAACTGGAAAAGAATGTCAACAAGTGATTTGGAATATTCCAAGGCCTTTCTTAAATAATCAACCCTTCATCCCCCTAAACAAAAAAATAATCAATGCTATTTTTTGAAGGTTTTCTATTTATTTGTCTTCAATTTAGCTAAAATTAAAACCCTGAAAAACTTCCCTGGACCCGCCTTTGGGTTTTTATTTATTCATATTTATTATTTTAATTAAAAAACCTCCCTCCCAGAATCTTGTAAATTTTATTATTTTATTTATAAAACTAGCAAAAATTTGGAAAATTGATCTTGGTGGTCAATATTCGCGCCTCCCCTTAGACTAGTCCGCGCCTCCCTAGGGAGGTGCGCCTCGCAGTTTGGAAAACGCTGATTTAGAGCATTTAGAATTAGGAACCGACCGAATATTCGGTTTCGGTTACGGTTTCGGCCAGTTTCGGCCGTAGTTTCGGTTTCGGCCAAAAAGTAGCCGAAACTTGAGTCTTAAAGGGGAAAAAAATTTCAAAAAAAAAAAAAATATAAATTTTTTATAGGAAATATAAGTTTCGGTTTCGGTTTCGGCCGAAACTAAGTTTGAGGCCGAATATTCGGTTTCGGCTGAAAATCTTGTTTCGGTCGGACCCTATTTAGAATTGAGCTAGGAGGATGAAATTTTATATTTAAGTTAGGCAGCCACCTGAGGGATGAAAATAGGCTTTTGATCAAAATCGGCCAAAGAGTATTAGTACTTTGCTGATGTACTTTTTCAGTTTTTTACTTTCTCTTACCTATGTATATATGTAATATATATATAGAGAGAAAGTATTGGTTTCATGTCAAAAATTCGATGTCGAGATTTTGATGGATCTTTACGTTTTGAGGTCCCCTGAATCCAAAAAAGTGATTTTCGTGACATGGTCTGTCTGTCTGTGTGTCTGTGTGTCTGTGTGTCTGTGTGTGTGTGTTCAATTTTAAGCATGAAGGAATTGAGCTAGGAAGTTGAAATTTTATATTTAAGTTAGGCAGCCCCCGGGACCGGAAAAATAAGCTTTTAATCAAAATCGGCCAAAGGGTACTAGTACTTTACTGATGTACTTTTTCAGTTTTTTTCAATTTTCTCAAAATTCGCTCTAACGATTTTGATTAAAATTCAAAAATCAATTATTTATTAGATGCTCTTTCAAATGTATATTCTCGTTTTGCCCTCAAAATTGTTTGAAGCACACTTTACTCTTGTGCTTCATAGAAAAGATAGGAGAAATGGTTGCCATGGTAACAAAATATAAATATTTTCCCATACTTATAAATTTTACATCTTGAATTTTAATATATCGGCGGAAACTAAATATATGTCGACACGAAAAATCTGGTGTGACAAGCACAGAACACAACTTTCGATTACCGAAGGTAAGAGAAAGTTGTGTGCTGTGCGACAGTCACACCAGATTTTTTCGATTTGGTATCTATTGCAAGAATGCTGAACTAATTTCACATTTGATTTTTATATAAATCATCTAAAAATTTCTTAATTAATATGTGATTAATAATAACAATTTTAAATTTTTTTTTTAACATTTTTAAATTAAAAAAAAATTAAAGATTATTGGGACAGATTGTTTTTTTGTATTTGCTTGATAACAAAAAAATTAATTACGATAATTTTTTAATAAGTCATTAAAAAAATTATAGCTCGATGTCCCAATAATCTCTTATGAATTTAATTCATTAAAAAAAAACCGCATTGAAAAATTCCTTATAATAATCTAGTTTTTTTTTTAAGTACGTTTAGACGTCGCTCCTGAACCCCCCTTAAGTGAGCCATGAGTTGCCGACCTCTACAGCGAAGGGGGGGGGGGGGCTCCCAAACGATATTAAAGCACACACACACAGTCACAAATTTAAAAAGTGAAATATACAATAAATAACAAACAAAATGGTGAGAAAATAAACTTGAAATTTTAAAAATGATTCTTTTATTAGTTAGTTCATCATAGCCTGGAATTAAATTATTTTGTAACTAAAATATGATTTTAATATTAATTAACGGTCATGGGAACTGAAAAGAGGAATCCGTTGTTTGTCTTTAGCGAAGAAGACGAAGAAGAAACGCTCAGTGAGCAGGCGGAATTCTTTGAGAAAAAAGTATCCTCTTAATCTTTAATCCGAAATAAAAGGATAGATAGGGAAGGAAATAGGAGGTGCTTTCTCTCTACGATATTTGTTTCAAAAGAAAAAAAAAAAAATTTAATAAAACTTTCAATCTCCTAACTTGTGGCTAGAGAAATGGGAATACCTTGGATATGATCAGGCAGGTAAATTTATTTAATCCAATTGTTATTTATTAAGGGGGTTCAGGAGAGACGTCTAAATGTACTTTAAAAAAAACTTTTTTTTTTCAATGCGGTTTTTTTTAAATGATTTAAATTCATAAGAGATTATTAGGACATCAAGCTATAATTTTTTTAATGACTTATTAAAAAATTATCGTAATTAATTTTTTTGTTATCAAGCAAATACAAAAAAACAATCTGTCCCAATAATCTTTAATTTTTTTTAAATTTAAAAATGAATTTATTGTTATTATTAATCACATATTAATTAAGAAATTTTTAAAATAAGCTTAGATGATTTATTTAAAAACCAACTGTCAAATTAGTTCACTATTCTTGCAATAGATGGCAGGCTAGTCTAACAGCCGATATAGTATTAGCCTATAACTGGCCTATATTTATATATTTTTATGCTTTTATAAAAGATACATAATATATAATAACATTTATAAAGTATTTATTGTTAAAAGATCAATGAAAATCAACCAAATGCATTAAATATTATTAGCTACCATTCTGACATCTCTTGGCAAATTTTTGAATTACTTGATATTTTGGGCATACTTTTTATGACACACTACGCCATCTTATCGGGAAAAACATGAGTAACCACTTCGCTCCCGTGGCCCCTTAAGCTAATAAAAACAACTCCACTTATAAATGTTTCTTCATGTAATGTTTTTAAATTCAGCAAGGGTCCTTGGGCGATTGGTATACACAATTGACTTAAGATAGCCCCATAAAAAAAATCGCAAGGGGCCAAATCGGGCGAACGCGGTGGCCATAGAATATCGCTTCTCAAAGAGATTAGTCGCCCAGAGAAATGTTTCCTCAAAATCCCCATCACAGGTACCGCGAAATCAAAAATCGAATTCTGAGAACGTTGCAGTTTGAGCATCAAGGAGTTTAAGAAAAATTTCGTAGATATTTTATTATCAACTTTGTTTTAAGTTGAGGCTGACAACAGAGTGAAGCAACAGCCATCAATCTTTGTAGTGAAACAATGCCAAGCACGGTGGAAACTCGGGTGGGTGGTCCCGGGGAAATATCTTCGGTTGCTATCGGATTAATATATACAATAAACCCCTAAATGCCCTAAGCTTCTGAGAGGAGAAATTTATAAACAAAAAACGATTTGCCAACCACTGCATTATGCTATATTAAGTAAAATAAAATATTAAGCCTCAAAATTAGACTCATTATTAATTCAATGAATAAACTGATACTACAACAGTATATTATTAGATGTATATTTTACATGACAAAATCTCCCATTATTTTAAATTGACGTTTTTTTTTAATACGTGAAATTTAAGAGCAGAAGATGAAAGTAGAGAAAGGCTTTTAATATAATTTATATTTAGAAAATGGCGTATTTTTTTGGCATTATTCCCTAATAATAACTTACATCTGAGATTTTTGATAATAAAATATTAGATTAAAAAAAAAAAGAGAGAAAAGAAAATGGGAAATTGGATATTTAATAACCGAAAACAAAAAATAATATCCTCGATTCATAAGTAAATTGGAAAATAAGGGGGGAGGGGGGAGAATTATAATAATCAAAGAGAATTTTGGGAAATCACAGATTGTTTTTTTGACTGGGGAATTTATACTAGATTAATATAGAATGTAAATCGACCCACTGTATTACGTAACAACTATATAAATGGCAAACATAAACAAAACATAAGAGAACAAATAGAAAAAAAAATACGTCCTTCTCATTGAGATGTCATAGCAAAAGTGAGTAAACTGGTCACGTGACTTCCCCCCCCCCATCTACGATCCATTGTGAAGTCAGAAACAATTTCTAAACAAATACCAACATTAACAAAAGAAATATCATCAGGATTACCAACTCAGTATCTAATTAGGGAAAAGATAAAGATAAAATAAGGAGTATGAATGATTCAAAATTGTTTTTTTATTTTTGCCTGGATTCCACTGATTCCATCTCGGTAGATTTTTTTTTCTCTCTGAGCCACAGCTCAATTCTATTGGGGGTCCTGGCATTCTTATTTAAACTATTTGGTATCCAAATGGCTTAAATAAAATCATTGGAGTGCCTGGGATCCGAAACCTCGACCTTTGGTATACAAGGCAGGCGCGCTACCAACTACGCCAAGCCCGAGAGCAATTATTACATTTATATATTTTTAAAAATTACAATTTTCATAATATAGTTTTTTTTTGCATTTTCTATAAATATAAAGAAATACAGTATTTTTAGAAAAAAAAAAAACTCATTCACATTAACACACACACATTCACACAGTCTTTTCGGCAATTTAGGCCATTTTAACGATACTCGTATGTTTAATATATCTATTTGGGGTCCAGGCATTCTTATTTAATCTCGGTAGATAAATAAGTAGAAACATAACTAGGGAAACTGTGGTTACTTTTGAATATATGAGTGGTTCAAAGCAAAAGTGGACCAAGTCCAGAAGTAAACAATTTTCTTATTTTTCTCCTTTTGGATAGTAAATTATGGTAGTTATTCGGTGTAATAAAGAACAATGTTTGAATTCCAATACTAATCCTCCAGAGTGCAGCAGTTCCTTAATTTAAAAAAAAATCTAAAAATCCAAAAATCTGAATATAAAATTTAAAATGTGTACTTAGATAAAGTATAATTGAAGTTATTAATGATTTCTGAGATGTAAAATAAATAAATGTTGTATATTTTAAGAGGAATTAAATATAAGGCTTTTACTGTTGATTCATTTTTTCTCAAAAGAGTAAAAAGTGGACTTGGTTCACTTTTGCTCCTCAACCCCTCAGATCCTCATTCAAGTATGAATACATTTTGAATTAAGAAAATAGATTTATTAAAATATCCTCTCTCGTAAAGTATCCAAAAGAGGATCACCTTTAAGACATGATTGGTCCCGCCTTTCGGGTGTCGTCGTCCTTTCATTCTTCCTTCCGGAAGAAAGGACACACGGCGGCCTTGGCCTATGCCAGGGGATCTGCCTGCCATCGACTTTGATTTATGACTAGGCCTAAAAAAAGGGGGCTAAGTAAAATATATCGAACCAATAAATATCAATTTGCTCTCTCTCTCTCTCACGTTAAAGAATTGTTGTTCTATTAGGTGGCAAAACAAACAAACAAATATCGACGCTCTAATTAGCAAAGTGCCTAATTACATTTTTTTGTATTTTCTGTTGTAAAATATCATTCTCCTTATCATAGGCGTAGTCACGGGGGGGGATTTGGGGGTTCAAACCCCCCCCCCATTGGACCCAAGCCATGACTAGATATTTAAGCTCTATAATACAAACAATACTATTTCATATATAGGGTAAGAGAAAGTAAAAAAATATAATAATTTTCTCTAGTTTAAAAAAAAAAATAAAATAATTTTATTAAATAAAACAAAAAATTCAAGAAAATTCAAATTTTCCCATTGAAAAGAATTATTTTTGTTATGCTTTATAAAAAATTAAAGCCTGCTAAAATTGATTAAATCCCTCAAATGAAAAATAATAAAAATAATTATATAATTAAATTTTTTATTTTTTTTTAAAGAGATCTGACAAGTTGTGAGATAGAACTCGGATCAAGAGAAACAAAACAGGCAGAAACTTGGCTTTTATAGGGATATATTTAAAATTTTTTAAGATGTGAGGGTTGCATTTTTTATTGCCTAAAACGAGATGAATGAAAAATTGGGGCACTTAATTAAGAAAGGGCGGGCCCGAGCCAATCCGAAGGGGGTCCAGGAGGGCGGAGTGGCTAGTCATATATTTCATTAGACACCTTATACTGCCCTATAACTAGGGGAGGGGAGGGGGAGAAATCATCCTGAACCCCCCCCATCGAAAATTTCTGGCTACGCCTATGCTCCTTATGCCCTGAACTGGGTAAGAGCGAAATTCAAAAACGCAGAGCTTTTGTTTAGGAAAAGAGAGAAAGAGAGGGAGGGGAGGATTCATTCAGAAATGTTTTCTGATTCATTCGTATCTCTCTCTCTCTCTCTCTCTGGTTACTTTTAGCATATCATTCATGCGGATTCAATTTTAGAATTGGGTTAAAGAGTCGACAAAATGTAATAAATCTTTAATAATTATTTATTTTTAAACGCGTTACTTTATCTATCTGAACATGTTGAATTCAATTTTTTCATTCTGAATTCAGATATGTAGTTAGAATTTTTCCATCAGGCACAGTTTTAGAGATATAGAGCAAAATAGATTTTACTAGAAAAAGTGCTCTAAAACGGCTTTTATTTAGAATGTTCAAATTATTTTTAACGCCGCACCCCGTCAAATTATGCAGATAGTTAGAATACATATAAATTTTAAGTTTCAGCCCAATCGGAGGTCATTTAGACGTGCCACAAATGGCTTAAAGTAAAGTATCCCTGAATGCAAAAAACATGTATTTATGATATTCTATAGTTCTTTGGCTTTCTAAAAATCATTCATTCGTATAAATCTGATAATTATTAACGAAATTATGAACAAAAAAGTCAGCAAAAAAAAAAAACACAAGTACACTCACTAGTCGAAAAAATGGACTTCAATTGAATTAAAAAGCGAACCTTATCTACGAGAAGCTTATGTATCCTCTCTGAATATCTGGTCACGGGCACTAACTTAATTAAATATTATTTTTTTTAAATATTTCTAGAATCTCATATCTTTCTTTATACTTGTAAAAGAAAAAGAAGTCCATTTTTTCGACCAGTGAGTGTACTTGTGTTTTTTCTTTGCTGACGTTTTTGTTCATAATTTCGTTAATAATTAACAGATTTTTACGAATGAATGATTTTTAGAAAGTCAAAGAACTATAGAATATCATAAATACATGTTTTTTGCATTCAGGGATATCTAAACTTGTATTAGGGGTGACCAAAGCAAAAAAAATCTTGAATATTTCGATTTTTCTAAACTTTAAGCCGTTTGCGGCACGTCTAAATGACCTCCGATTGGGATGAAAATTAAAATTTATATGTATTCTAAATACCTGAATATTTTTACGTGGTGCTGCGTTAAAAATAATTTGAACATTCTAAATAAAAGCCGTTTTAGAGCACATTTTCTATCAAAATCTATTTTGCTCTATATCTCTAAAACTGTGCCTGATGGGGCAAAACTGAATTGATATTTGAATTCAGCATGAAAAATACTTCTAGAATTTCATATCTTTATTCTTGTGAAAGAAAAAAGTTCATTTTTGTTGACTAGTGTAATTATAATATGAGCAAAACTTTAGATTACGCATCTTTCAGGAGACTAAATCATTTATTCACTAATTTTTGGATCAATTGCACCGGAAGAAGTTCACCTATATACAGAGCTTGGAAGGCAAAATTAACTCCACAACTAAAGGACTTTTTTTTATTTACTTGGAATTCAGATGCGAAGTCCCAACCCCCCTCGGTCTGCTGTTTATATTTCAAGAGTAACTGTTACAATTTTCTTTATAATAGAATATCCAACGTAGTTGAGATTAACAAATTTATAATTAGAGGGAGTAAAAGACAAAATCTTAATCATGAAAGAGGAAAGTGATGAAGCAAAATTAGTGGAGATAATAATTCAGAGGGTGATAGGACAGGTTATTAAATACGTCATTTTGGTAAACGACATTCTATTAATTATGAAGCATAGCGTTTATACACCTATTTTAATTTTTAGAGCCTAACAACCCTCTTTTGATTAATAAAACGCAGATTCGCAAAATATCAAACTAAACAGGGGTTACTTTAATTATTATTACATTTTATTATTATTAAAAATATTATAACGTTATTTAGAATATTAAAATAATAAAACGAATCTAATTTATAAATAAATTAAAGGTTATTTTCTTGCCGGGCATAAACGTTAATTTAGTAAATCTCTCATAAACTCCTAATTATTGAAGAAACGATTAAAGTAATAATAAAGTAAACGAGGGAAGAAGAAGAAGAAAAAAAAGCATAATTTATGAAAATATTAAAATGATTAATATGTCAGATAAATTATGGTACATTAAAAAATAAAATAAGAAGAATAAAGGAGCTTAATTCGAATTAAATGCTAGCAGAGAGTTTTTCTGATAGGTGACTAAGATTATTAATGATAAGTTTTAAAGTTAATGTATTGATTATGATGGCTGGCAGAAGGATGGTGGGTGGATGGAAGTGGATCTGCTCCTAATTCTGAGAATTTGTTATGTTAATGCACGCGTCAGATGTCAACAGGGAGTCATTTTGTCATTCGGCGCATCCGGCCAAAAATCTGGTGTGCTGCGCTTGTCACACCAGATTGTTTTGTGTTGACATATACAGTTCTTTATTTTTCGCCAGTATATTAGAATTAAAGTTATGTAAAATTTATAAACATTGGAAAATATTTATATTCTGAAACCATGGCCTTCTAGCTTTCTTATGAAGTACTAGAGTAAAGTGGTCTTCATAAAATTGTAATGGCAAAATGAGAAAAAAAAAAGCATCTAAAAAATAATTGATTTTTGATTTTTAATCAAAATCGTTGGAGCAAATTTTGAAAAAATCGAAAAAAACTGAACAAGTATATCAGTAAAGTATTAGTACTCTTTGGCCGATTTTGTTGAAAAGCTTATTTTGACGGCCCAGGAGGGTACAAAACTTAAATATAAAATTTCAACCTCCTAGCTCATTTCCTTCATGGTTAAAAATGGAAAATGAGAGTAAAGTGTGTTTCAAACAAATTTATGGCTCCTGGGCTTGGAGTAGTAGGTATCGTGCCTACCTCCTATACCGAACGTCGCGGGTTCGGACCCCAGGTAGTCTGATTTTATTTAAGCCATTTGGATACCAGATCCCCCCCCCCCAACCCATTCATTAGAAAATTGTGTAAAAAACATGATAAATTTGGTAATATGTTCCATAACTCTAAAAAATTGTGTTAGATAAAAAAAACCTTAAATATTTTCCCAAAAAAGTATTATTAAAAAAAAAAATTCAAGGTGCTTCGAGTGCCTGATTTCTCCTTTATTAATATAAACCAAAGGATTCACCATTTAGACTATTTGAAACATAGGTACTTAAAAATTAAATTATCATGGAAAATTGGAGATATCAGCCAAATTAGGATTATCTAGGTTAATAAAACTCCCGGAATAAGACGTTTCGGCCTGATAATACATAGTGCAAGTAATAATTCCCAATAACTGAAGATGGCCAAATAAATTCAGGCCGAAACGTCTTATTCTGGGAGTTTTATTAACCTAGATAATCCCAATTTGGCTGATATCTGTCCAGTGAGGGACAATATTAATTCCCACCCATGGGTTTTCTACTTGTGATTGTTTCATTGTTTTTAAAAAAAATATTATATATTTTTTAATGGAAACTTTCATGGTTCAAACCTAGAAAATTTGATTTTCATTATCTTTTATAAAAACAATGAAATAATCACAAGTAGAAAACGTGGGTGGGACTTAATTTTGACAATGACTGTACATACTGTTAAATTCAGTCCATACAACATATAAAAATTCTGATGTGAGTAAAACTCTTTATTCCAAAACAGTATATATGTTTCTGTAAGCCACTGTGAAAAATAGATATAAAAAACAAAAAAAATTTGTGCTAGAACAAAAAATTTAATGTCAACAAGTTTTTTATTGGTGAACCGTGTTAATTTAAATTCGTGTAAACATTTTAAAGAATATCTAAAAAAAAAAAATAATAATTGATTTATGAATTTCAATCAAAATTGTTTTCAGAAAATCGAAAAAAATTCAAAAAATCTGGTGACTGGCGCACAGCACACAACTTTCTCTTGCCTTCGGTAATCGAAAGTTGTGTTCTGTGCTTGTCACACCAGATTTTTTGTGTCGACATATATTTAGTTTCCGCCAATATATTGGAATTTAAGATGTCAAATTTATAAACATGGGAAAATATTTATTTTTTGTTACCATGGCAACCATTTCTCCCTATCTTCTCTATGAACTACAAGAGTAAAGTGTGCTTCAAACAATTTTGAGGGCAAAACGAGAATATACATTTTAAAGAGCATCTAAAAAATAATTGATTTTTGAATTTTAATCAAAATCGTTAGAGCGAATTTTGAGAAAATCGAAAAAAACTGAAAAAGTACATCAGTAAAGTACTAGTACTCTTTGGCCGATTTTGATTAAAAGCTTATTTTTCCGGTTCCGGGGGTGTTTAACTTAAATATAAAATTTCAACCTCCTAGCTCAATTCCTTCATGCTTAAAATTGAACACACACACACACACACACACACACACACACACACACACACACACACACACAGACAGACCATGTCGCGAAAACCAGTTTTTTGGATTCAGGGGACCTCAAAACGTGAAGATCCATCAAAATCTCGACATCGAATTTTTGACATGAATCCAATACTTTCTCTCTATATATATATACATATATACATAGGTAAGAGAAAGTAAAAGTACATCAGAAAAGTATTAATACTCTTTTGCCAATTTAATTTAAAAGCTTAATATTGCATGCTATGAGTAACTCAAATATCAAATTTCGACTTGGTTTAATTTTTGAAATTTGTCTTTAAATAGGTAAGAGAAAATAATTATTAGAATAAATAATGAGCGTTTACAAAACAATTTAGTAGTAATGTCTCCATTTATCACCTTACTTGAGTAAATTTTGTCTCATACACACTTATTGTTGTAATAAAGTTGCGTTAATTGTTTGTTCTCTTGTTTTGTATTGTGCCTTTGATCAGTGACATTAATTAATATTAATAATTAAGAAACTTGTTAGTTGCATGCCTACCGAGCGGAGCTTCAGATTAATTACCCCAGAGAGAAAGACTTCTCTCTCTCTTCATCCCCTAAAATGGGGAGATCAAAGTCACCTGAACTCGTCCACTCATTAGTGAGGCTTAAAACCGATGACGTCATATAGGGAATTGGTCCAAATTAAATCGTAAAAGTTATTAAATTAAGGGTCGGTTGCATTAGTTAGAGTGAGTTTGTTGACCTTGGGATATTTTGTAGTGCAGAAACCCACTTCAGTTTTATTCTTATAGTAAAATATACGATACTTCATCATTTTATTGTTAAAAGAAGTAGATTTGTTATTAAAGTGAAACTTTTATTTGATCCTCTCAAATTTTTTCGCTCTTCTATCAGCATGTCACATTACACGCCGTGACGTCAATGCCCGTGACGCTATAAGCCATTACGTCACAAGCCGTGACGACAAAAATAGGAAGGTTGAAATTTAATATATATGACGAATTATAAAAAAATAATTATGAGATTTAATTATTCAATTTTTAAATTGATAAAATATAATTTTTAAAATAATTTAAAATGATTCAAATCTTCAATTGCTAAATAAATATTGTTCTCAGTTTTTAACATGCGTCTATTGATTTCCCACTTTCCTTTAATTATTAAGTTAAGATTAAAAACGCGATTTTAATACCCTTAACTGAATAATTTTCTGAAAATTTTCAGTTAAATGGCTACGATCCGAAAAAAAGTTTCACTTGCATCGTGGTTTCATAAAACCACACAATGATTTTCTTTAGATTCTATTTCTTTTAACAATAAAATGATGAGACGTGATGTTAGAATTTAAGATTTACCAAAGGAGTGATATTAGAAACACAAGCCTGGCACAACCATCCTAACTTCACGAATATAAATGATCTGCAATCTACTTTTTTTTTTTTTGTTATTATTCATTTTATGGCAGTCAGGATTATATTTCGAGGATCTATGGCAAGATGTTGAATATTCTCCTAACGCATTGCATATCTGTATTAGGTCTTGTTGATAAAACTATTTGTCTGCAAATTGAAATAAATTATTAAATATATATAAGCCTATATCTTCAGTTGATATTACTTATTTTCAGGTATATTTCTTTTTGAAATTATCTTTATTTGAGCCACACAGCTGGTAATTTGCAAAATAGTTATGAAGATAGGAACAATTGAGAAATTGTAATGTAAACACTTTATTAAATTTTGTTTTATTTTTTTGAAAATTTTTAAATTTTGGTAAAAAAAAAATTAATTTTTAAAATTAGAATTATTTTAATTTATAATATTTATTTAAATTTTGGGAAATAATAACAATTTTTATTTTTAATAATTTTTATAAAATGTCTTTATGTAGTTGCTACCTTCACAAACAGAACAGTATTTGTTCCCCCGGAAGAGGAGGGTTTCTGCATTATAAACTAACTCTAGGTCAACAAACTCACCCTAACTGATGCAACCGGCCCTAAATGATGTTAATAAATAAAATTTTCAAATTTCCTGGAGTGATAGCAGCTGACTTTGGAATCTATTTTTAGAGAGCTTTTGACTTATTCCATATGCATGACAAAAAAAAATAATAAAGCCTCTACTTTGTTAAGATAAAAAAAAGATCCCTTAAATTTAAATGTTTAATTAATTCTAAATAAAAAAAAAAAAGTTGCAGCCGAAATGAATTTTTTCTCATGAATTTTATTAGCCTCTATGTCTGTCGTTCAAAACTTTCACAATTACATAGAGAGCTATGGAGTGTGGCGCCATAAGGCCTCAAAAGTAAATAGCGGAAAATAATTTTTTTTAATAAAATTGTTGAATATATTTGTTTAATTAAAAAAAAAAAAAAAAATGAAAAATAAAACCATAAGGCGCCCATTGAATAAATTTTATAAAGGACTTGAAGAAAGTGAATGTTTATGACATCAGATTAAATATAATTTCTTTTTGAATTCTATATAAGCTTACATTTACGAATAATGTGCCTTTATTCATACAAGTATACAGTTGTAGAGGTTCAGATTAATTACCCTCGAGAGTAAGGCTTCTCTCTGTCTCTTCATCCTCTAAATGGAGAGACGTTTCAAAAATAAAATAAAATTTGTTGTACTGACGGAGAAATAAAACAGCATTTTCTCAGGAAACGCCTAATACCATATGTTAGCAAATATTTCGGCCGGCCCTAAGCCTGGCCAGTGCAGGATTTAGTTATTTGGCTATCCTTCGATAAAGTTCTTTGAATGCTCTTCTTCCCCTCCTCTCTTCATGTAAAATTTTAAAACACCAGGCAAAGGATCGCCAAAGAACTAATCCTGCACTGAGGATGACCTGACGCCAAAATATTTACAAATATCTGAGAAATTTTCCATAAATATTTAAGAGATTAAATAAAATTTAAAGAGATCCATCTGGATACCAGATGGCTTAAATAAAATGCCTGGACCCTAATATATATAAATTCATAAATAACGGTTATCGTAAATGTCTTATATGGCCTGAGCTGCCGAAAAGACAGTGTGAATGTGTGTGTGAGTGGGAGTGTGAATGAGAAAAAGTGTGAATGTTTAAAAAAAATAAAATAAAATAAAATAATTTTCTGCCCACGGGGCTTGGAGTAGTCGGTAGCGTGCCTACATTCTATAGTGAACGTCGCGGGTTCGGACCCCAGGTAGTCCAATAATTTTATTTAAGGCATTTGGATACCAAATGGCTTAAATAAAAATGCCTGGACCCCAAATAATAATATATATTCATAACGGTTATCGTCAAAAGTCTTAAATGGCCTGATGTTGCCGAAAAGACTATGTGAATGTGTTTATGAGTGTGAGTGTGAATGAGGAAAAAGTGTGAATGTTTAAAAAAAAAAAAAATAATAGCTTCTCCTTGGCGAGAATAATAAAAATAATTTTCTCTTGGTGCAGGGGTTAGCGTGCTAACCTCGTATACCAAAGTCGCGGGTTCGGACCTCAGGCAGTCCGATGATTTTATTTAAGCCATTTGGATACCAAATGGCCTTTATATTTAAGCCCTTTGGTATCCAAAAGTCTTAAATAAAATCATCGGACTGCCTGGGGTCCGAACCCGAGACGCGTCGCGACGTTCGGTATAGAAGGTAGGCACGCTACCAACTAGACCAAGCCCGTAGGCGCTTGGGTGTTTCATTTTTAAATATTAAAGATAGCAAATTTGCGAGATATGTTTGTGCTTAAGATGGGCAAAATTCCACCCCTGGGGTCAAACTAGGGCCAGGCTTTCGCGGTGGGTGGACTACCCTTATTCTAGGGCGCCGGCTTAAGCTATCTTAGACGATATTTTGACTGGCTAATGAACAGTCTATTCTTTGGTTGAAAAAGTCCATCTATTTTCAAACAAGGCTCTAGCTAGTTTAAATTTTAAAGCCTAAGTCAAAATTTTCTCCTTCACTGATGAGTGATTTCAGAAATATAAGCAAATAGAAACTCATAAATGTACAGAACGTCAAAGCATTTTGTTAAGGTGCGCGTCTCGAAAAACTGTTAGAACACGATTGACTACCGAGTTACTCGAGGCGGCAAGAGATGGCGTTAGTTTTTCCCATAGGGATACAAGGGATTTATTCCATTTCATTTGAAAGTTTCCAGCTAATTAATTAAAGGTAAAAAATTAATTATTTTTTAACACAATGATTACTAATTTAATTATCTATAAGATATAGAGCGCATTTTTTTAAAATATCTTTTATTTAATGCGATTAATCTAAAAAAAAATTTATTTTTTCGAAAATCAAAAAAAGGGCTTCTATAAGTTGTAGATATTTTAAATAGCTTTAATTTTAAAAAAATTTGAGGTCGATAGCTTCAAAATTGTGGCCGCTGAATCTCCCAAAATTAGCATCCCGAGACGAGCACCTTAAAGAGTTTAAATTTTTCTCATATATGAGAATAATAATGTTTTTAATAGGATTAAAATTTTTATCTTAAAAAAAAAATTATATTAAAATTCAGAGCAGCGATCTCATTAATATTATAATAATGAAAAAAAAAAATCGTAAAAATTCCCTCTTGTAATTTTCAATCCGTTGGAATAAAAGAAATGAAAGAACATCTGTTTGGTGATGAATAGGAATTAAATGGAATCAGAGAGAGAAGAGAGGGAAATATATGTTCCTTCCTATCAGTCAGTCATTGATCACGCATTCAGAGGGTAAGGAAATAAAATTTAGAAAAAAAAGAGAGAGAGAGAGAGGGCATGATTCATCATTATTCCAATCCCCTTTTCTTCTTTAATTTTGTTTTAAGATTCTTATCAATGTTTGAATCATGTATGTGCATGTTGGAATTTTATTTTGTTTACTGATAGAAGAGAGAGTGTATAAGTGCCCAACAGATAACAGATTTATTTAATTTGCTAAGCCTTCACTTCTAAAATGAGTTTCGACCGTGACTTTTTTTTCTATCTCTAGTAGTATGATCATAAATAAAGATCTCAAACAAAAAAATCTTAATATAGTACTTATGAGAGTGTAGCATTTTTATTAAGATTTTATAACTCAGAGAACTTGGCAAAAAAAGACCTGGGCTTGGGTGATTGCTGAAAGGTTTCCAAGGAGAGTATAAGAGATTTTTTTTATTTTTAATGGATACATAAGGTCCAAAGTTGACTAGTTAGGTTTTTTGAGCTAAATGATTACCCCCTCCGACGAAAGAAAACTTGAATCGGATGTTTTTTAGAATTAAAGCTGGTTACCCTTGTTTTGGGGGGGGAGAAAGGTGTTTTTTTTTTTAAAAAAAAGATTAAAGCTTTCAAAGATATTGTTATTAAATGAAAATACTTGTTTTCAAGAAAATCATGGTTTATTTGTTCAGTACATATAAGATACAACGTATCGGCCACTTATTCTGCAATTTATCCAATTCAGCCCGACTTCAGGTAGGCCTACAGTGAAGGTCAATATTAAGTTCCCCAAAAATTTTCTAAGTTTGAACCATGAAAATTCTATTAAAAAATATAACAGTACCAAGTATTTGTACAAATATTTTGAGAATTTTAAATTATGTACTTTTTGGAAAAAACGTCGAAAATTGTCAAAATTAGGCAAAAAAGTGAAAAACCAGCATCAGAAATATGTTTTTTACTTTTTCAGTTTTTTTCGATTTTCTCAAAATTTGCTCCAACGATTTTTTTTTTTAAATTCAAAAATCAATTATTTTTTAGATGCTCTTTAAAATGTATATTCTCATTTTGCCATTGAAATCTTCTGAAGACCACTTTACTCTTGTACTTCATAGAAAAGATAGGAGAAATGGTTGCCATGGTAACAAAATATAAATATTTTGCCATACTTATAAATTTTACATCTTTTTTTATAAAAAATCTGGTGTGACTGGCGCACAGCACACAACTTTCTCTTACCTTCGGTAATCGAAAGTTGTGTACTGTGCTTGTCACACCAGATTTTTTGTGTCGACATGTATTTAGTTCCCGGCAGTAGGGTACAATTGAATTCAAGATGTAAAATTTATAAGTATGGCAAAATATTTATATTTTGATACCATGGCAACCATTTCCCTATCTTTTCTATGAAGTACAAGAGTAAAGTGGTCTTCAGAAGATTTCAATCACAAAATGAGAATACTACATTTTATAGAGAATCTAAAAAATAATTGATTTTTGAATTTAAAAAATCGTTGGAGCAAATTTTGAGAAAATCGAAAAACTGAAAAAGTGAATCAGTAAAGTGCTAGTACTCTTTGGTCGATTTTGTTCAAAAGCTTCGTGTCACGTCCCATGGGGGTGCCTAACTTAAATATAAAATTTCAACTTCCTAGCTCTTTTCGTTCTTGAGATATTTTGTTCACAGACACACAGACACACACACACCACAAGACAGACAGACCATGTCGCGAAAACCACTTTTTGGATTCAGGGGACCTCAAAACGTGAAGATCCATCAAAATCTCGACATCGAATTTTTGACATGAGATCCAATACTTTCTCTCTATATATATATTACATATATACATAGATAAGAGAAAGTAAAAAACACTCACACTCACATTCACACACACATACACCAGTGGCGGATTAATGCAATTTTGTCGGGGGGGGGGGGGGGGGGGGGGATGGCGGTTTTTTTTTATTTTTTTTTATTTAAGGACTTTGTCGGCATCTATGGCCATTTAGACCACTTTCCTATTTATTTAAATTGATTGGTAACAAATTCAATTGAAATTAAAGCCCGGAAATCATAATTTCTTTAGATTACTAGTTTTTATAACATTGTGAATTTCCTCTCGGGGGGGGGGGGGGGGAGATCCCCCTGGCCCCCCCCCCCACCTTTAATCCGCCCCTGTCATACACACAGTCCTTTCGACAATTTAGGCCATTTAAGACTTTAAACGATACTCGTATTTATATAATATATATTTATTTGGGGTCCAGGCATTCTTATTTAAGCCATTTGGTATCCAAGTGGCTTAAATAAAATCATCGGACTGCCTGGGGTCTGAACCCGCGACGTTTGGTGTACGAGGTTAGCACACTAACCTCTACGCTAAGCCCCGAGGGCAAATTTTACATCTTGAAAATCGAATGAACCGTAGTGTCGGAAACTAAATACATGTCGACACAAAAATCTGGTGTGACAACCACAGAACACAACTTTCGATTACCGAAGGTAAGAGAAAGTTGTGTGCTACGCGCCAGTCACACCAGATTTTTTTCTATTACAATGAATAAAAAAAAAGGCCGAATATCTTTTATTATTTAATAAACTAGTATGCTGTAACCTTTTTTTTTTTTTATCTGTCATTTTCCCAAGGGAGATCACTCTTACGGTGTCATAAAATTTTGTTTAATTTTTGATATCCAATAAAAAAAAGACAACCAACATAAACAAATATTGTTTTTTTTTTTTACTTTCTCTTACCTATGTATATATGTAATATATATATAGAGAGAAAGTATTGGATTCATGTCAAAAATTCGATGTCGAGATTTTGATGGATCTTCACGTTTTGAGGTCCCCTGAATCCAAAAAAGTGGTTTTCGCGACATGGTCTGTCTGTCTGTCTGTGTGTCTGTGTGTGTGTCTGTGTGTGTGTCTGTGTGTCTGTGAACAAAATATCTCAAGAACGAAAAGAGCTAGGAAGTTGAAATTTTATATTTAAGTTAGGCACCCCCATGGGACGTGACACGAAGCTTTTGAACAAAATCGACCAAAAAGTACTAGCACTTTACTGATTCACTTTTTCAGTTTTTTTCGATTTTCTCAAAAATTTGCTCCAACGATTTTTTTAAAATTCAAAAATCAATTATTTTTTAGATTCTCTATAAAATGTATATTCTCATTTTGTGATTGAAATCTTCTGAAGACCACTTTACTCTTGTATTTCATAGGGAAGGATAGGAGAAATGGTTGCCATGGTAACAAAATATAAATATTTTCCCATACTTATAAATTTTACATCTTGAATTCAATTGTACCCTACTGTCGGAAACTAAATACATGTCGACACAAAAAAATCTGGTGTGACAAGCACAGTACACAACTTTCGATTACCGAAGGTAAGAGAAAGTTGTGTGCTGTCGCCAGTCACACCAGATTTTTTTTGTTTTTTTAATCATCAAAAAAGTGTTTATGTTCAAAGAGAAAATTTAAACACTTTATCTGTTACTTTTTTACAACGCTTTTATTAACTTGCTTTCCTGTTTTTCCGACAAATTTGCAAATCGAAATTTCGACCACTTCTACTTAAGCTAGAGCTTTGAAATTTTATACACGTATGTAACTCCCGTGACAATGCAATATTTGATGTGTCTCATCTTTGTAAGTCAATTAATTTCCAATTGGAGGCCGATCAAAAAAAAGTGGGGGGTAAAATATTATAATCAAAATTTCTCCTATTTATAATTAAGTTAGAGTTTTGAGCATTGGCAGAGGTGTTAAATAGACTTTACTCTAAAAAATTTGCTATTCAAAATTATTAAAAATTCAAAAAATTCAAAATGGCGGCCAATTAATCACATTTCCATTGTTCGGTCCGACAAAGTTACCGATTGAAATTACGACCAGTTCTACTTAACCTAGAGCTTTGAAATTTTATACACGTATGTAACTCCCGTGACAATGCAATATTTGATGTGTCTCATCTTTGTAGGTGAATTAATTACAAAATGGCGGCCGATCAAAAAAAGTGGGGGGAAAATTTTATAATCAAAATTTCTCCTATTTATAATTAATTTAGAGTTTTGAGCATTAGCAGAGGTGTTAAATAGACTTTACTCTACAAAATGTGCTATTCAAAATAATTAAAAATTAATTAAATTGAGATTAGCGGCCAATTAATCACATTTCCATTGTTTGGGCCGACAAAGTTGCGGATTGAAATTACGACCAGTTCTAGTTAATTTAGAGCTTTGAAATTTTATTCACGTATGTAACTCCCGTGACAATGCAATATTTGATGTGTCTCATCTTTGTAGGTAAATTAATTACAAAATGGCGGCCGATCAAAAAAAGTGGGGGAAGTTTTATAATCAAAATTTCTCCTATTTATAATTAAGTTAGAGTTTCGAGCATTGGCAGAGGTGTTAAATAGACTTTACTCTACAAAATGTGCTATTCAAAATAATTAAAAAATTAATTAAATTGAGATTAGCGGCCAATTAATCACATTTCCATTGTTCGGTCCGACAAAGTTAGCGATTGAAATTACGACCAGTTCTACTTAACCTAGAGCTTTGAAATTTTATACACGTATGTAACTCCCGTGACAATGCAATATTTGATGTGTCTCATCTTTGTAGGTGAATTAATTACAAAATGGCGGCCGATCAAAAAAAGTGGGGGTAAAACTTTTTTAATCAAAATTTCTCCTATTTATAATTAATTTAGAGTTTTGAGCATTAGCAGAAGTGTTAAATAGACTTTACTCTACAAAATGTGCTATTCAAAATAATTAAAAATTAATTAAATTGAGATTAGCGGCCAATTAATCACATTTCCATTGTTCGGTCCGACAAAGTTAGCGATTGAAATTACGACCAGTTCTACTTAATCTAGAGCTTTGAAATTTTATACACATATGTAACTCCCGTGACAATGCAATATTTGATGTGTCTCATCTTTGTGGGTGAATTAATTACAAAATGGCGGCCGATCAAAAAAGTGGGGGGAAGTTTTATAAATCAAAATTTCTCCCCTATTTATAATTAATTTAGAGTTTTGAGCATTAGCAGAAGTGTTAAATAGACTTTACTCTACAAAATGTGCTATTCAAAATAATTAAAAATTAATTAAATTGAG
>JAKCPI010011664.1:0-115462 GCA_023213315.1 Euborellia annulipes | reverse complement strand
TTGGCTATTTGAGGCACTAAAAAAGGCATTTATATTTAAAATAGGCACTAAAACCTAGAATCGGCCAAAATAGGCATTATAGGCACTAACAAATGCCTCTTATTTTATTCAGAATTTCATGAAACGTATACATATCATATTGGCCTATATTTTAAGCCATAAATTAAAAAAATGCAAATAGGGCGAAATCCAGGCATGCTCTAGTAAAGACTTAACAATTAATAATAAAAAATTAAAATTAATTTGCTAACTTTTCCTTTAAATAGAAATAATATTGTAAACTTGTAGTGTGTTTTTAATAGTAAAATTATAAAAAAGGCGATCAATGAAATTGTTTTATAAGAAATCAAAATATTATTCGATTTTTTTTATTTCAAAATATTATTATTAATAAAGTAGTAAATTTGAAAAATTACAAAAAATTAGTAAAATTATTGAATGGAAATTTCGCCTGCTGAGAATCATAGTAGCGAAAGTCCGAAATTCAACAATTCGATAAAAAGCGTTTGAAAGTTTTGTAAACATATACATTTAAATACCCGGGCAACAAATGAATAGGCCAGAATCAATAGCAAAGAATGGAAATATATTTTCGCCACTGTAGCACTCAAAAGAGAAGACGTTTTAGCAACGTTTGCTAGACTTAACTCAAAAATTCAATTTTTGGAGTTTCGCCACTATGATTCTCAGCAGACGATATCTAGTCTTAAAAAAAAAAAATAATAAAATAGCACAATCTAAGACAGCTGTTCTAATAGGTGAAGTGGGTGGACAGGTGGAACCGATGTGGGCGCAATTGGGTCACCGATTTCTCGAAATGTGGGCGATGAAGGATAAAATGAGAACAAATCACAACTAGCTAGTTTAGGTAAAGTAGACTCTACGAAAAAGGCAAATCGTAAAACATCTGGCTATCAAACAACAATACATTCCAATTCGTTTCAATCATCTTCTAGTTTAAAAATCTGATTTATAGAGATTTTTTTTTTTAGATCGCCACAAATCCTTGGTTGTGAACCATTTTTTTTTTTCTCTTAAAAAGACTTCCTGATCCCAATGCAAATCCTATTAATAATAACCATTCAAGCGTTACCATCTCCTTTTCTAATCTGAGAATTTTTATCAGAAAATTATTTATTACCCGTAAAGATAGAAACTCCGATATTTAAATTAGGTAATTAAATATTTTTAAATAAATATTGAAAGGGTAAAAAAAAAAGTCAACTGAAAATGATATGTCGAAGACCTAGAGGATCAAAAAGCAAAAAGAGAGAAAAAAAAATGTAAGTAAATATATCAGAGAGAATGCGGTTTTACAAGTTATTGGATTTCTTATCTTAAGGTAAGGTCATCATCCAAAGAAGGACAGCAATTCGAAATTTATCGTGGTTTCTATATATTTATTTTAAATTTATATTTTATGGAAAAAAATTTTGTTTAAAGATGAAATTTTTTTGTTCTATTTCTTTTAGAACCTGTATATCCTGTTGTGCTAACCAACGTTAGAAGAATTTTTTGCTTTTCAAAATTAATTTTTATGATTGAGAACTTATTTTTTTTATTTATATTGGTGATAAAATGAAATAGAGAGTATGTAATCCTAATTAGAGAAATATTAATTAAATATTGCAGGAAAATGTAAATCGCTAAGATTTTGGTAGTAAATAAAAATCAAATTCGGTGAGTATATTTCGGATGCATAAACAGCAATCCTTCATTAGTGGCTAAAAAACATATTAACAATGTGAGTTACAGAGGGACAATTATATTGTTACAATAATATTTAAGTTTTTTCCTAAAAATATTTTTTTATAAAAAAAAAAATGTTTTTAGAAAAAAAAAACTTAAATATTATTGTAACAACATAAAATGCTCACGTTATTAATATGTTTTTCAGCCGCTGATGAAGGAATGCTGTTAATGCATCCCAAATATACAGATTTTATAATCACCGAAATTGATTTTTATTTACTGCCAAAATCTTATCCTTTTCCAAATTCCCTATTGTAATGATAAAACAATTTTAGTCATTTAAATTAAAATTAAAAGCAGAGGATGCTGACTTTTCCTTTAAAAAGAAATAATATTGTTAACTTGTAGTGTGTTTTTAATAGTAAAATTATAAAAACAAAAATCGATCAATAAAATTGTTTTATAAGAAATCAAAATATTATTTATTACACAAATTATTTCCTATAAATGCTCATTTTGCACACCACAGCTCTAATTATTAATTAGATAATTTCATTCGTTTAATGCTAATTTGAATGTGGAATTAAATCAAATCACTCCTTGGATGTGCCACTACACCTGCCTTACACCAGAAATTGCCTCTCTGGGAATGGTATTTATTTGTTTAAAGGCATTTTTAGGCATCTGAAGTCATTTAGATCTCTTTCCTATGTATTTCAAACGATTGACTTGAAATACATTTTTCTCGTTTGGGACGGGAAAAAAGAACTCTCAAGCACTAGCACAATTAATTAGGAAACGAATTAATGCCCTTTGAATTCAGTTTTGAAGATATTTAATATTTTGACAACAACCCTTCTTAATTTTAATGATCCTAGTGACGAAATTCGTTTTCCCACCCCAATAATAATATTTGACAATTAAGAATAAATTGTTGCACTGTATTTTATTGTTATTTTTAAATTCATTCATTGAGTTAAGGGGATTCTTCTTAAATATTAAAATTTTTAAAATAATCAATAATTAAATCTATTAATCTTTCATGATGTTCAGTTCCTCTTTTTCAATGTCAATGTCAAATGACAATGGAAATATGAGTAATCGCATAAAAATTATCTATGTATTTAATTTCACAAATGAGTTAAACCTCTATTTATTTCTTCTTACGAAATGGATAGTATTTATACAGATAACACTTTAGAGATTATTTTTATATAAATTAATTAAATTCATAACTGGATTTGAAGAGGCGGTCTTGGGCTAATTTTACTATCTGGTCAATTAATTCAAAAAATTGGAAATGGTATTTTTAAAATTCAGAGATTACTGTTTTTGTTGGCTGGTGAATATTTGATTAAATTAATTATTAATTAATTAAGACGATATCATCATTGAATAAAAAAAGTAGAATCATTTTTCATTGTATGATTATGAAAATGTTTTATTTTTAATTAGAATTTAAACGAAGTTGAATATTTATTTTTAGAGAACGGCATAAGTCTTGAATAAAAAAGTCCCTCTCTATTGATATGAGTATTATTTTAAGATAAATTTTACAGAGAAAATTGAATACAAGGAAGACAAATAAATACCAGGATAGTGAAGGCTCTGAATACTAAATGGTAAAGAACTTTAAAGATCATTAGAAAGTAGTTTGGAATTTGTTTTTTAAAGATTAACACTTGAAATAAATTAGGAAATAGATTTATATTTGTTTATAAATAATCAAAAAAGTAAAACAGGATTTGCTGAATCAAATTATTAATGACCTATTTAGGGACGTGTTTTTCGAGGGGGTTAATTTTTCTTGTGTGATGCGGGAAATAATTTTTTATATATTCTCCTAACATTTTATAAAAAAAAAAGAATATTCAATAAAATATATGCAAGAAATTGAAGAAATTTACATGTAAAGTCAATTGTCTTAATAATAGTTGAAGAATAAAAATTTATGTAATTAAATGTTAATTTTCATTTATAAACTATCAGAAGCTTGTGAGTGTCATTTGCATATGTTAAATGTTTGAATAATAAATATTATTAAAGTCTTTTCGGCATCTTAGGCCATATAGGCTTTTAAAGATAAACAAACGATATATCAGGGGGTCCAGGCAAATTTATTTATTTGGTATCTAAATGATTTAAATACATTCATCGGACTGCCTGGGATCCGAATCCCCCCCTTAGCTTCCAGACTATCAGTATTGACTTTTGTCAACAACACTAGTCACCATGGGCGCTGACTTAAAAATTATTAGGGGGCCTAAATATGATTGACGCAGGGGGTACGGGTTAAGTGTTTTAAGATTTTGCCCTGATTGACCTTTTAACGATGGTAAAGCGTTTTTTTCTGGGGGCTGGGGCTCAACATTGGGGGGCTCGAGCCCCTTAGGCCCCATGGAGTCGTCCCCTATGCTAGTCAGGGATGAATATTAGTTAAAATAGAGAAAATCTTAAATCTTTTGAAGTACGGTATCAAACTACAAAGACAGTAGTTTTATATTAAAATTTTTAAATAATAATTTTAATCATTTATTTGAATAATTAATTGTTTAGTGATAGAGCTAAAATTGACAGAAGAAAATGTCATTTTAGATTTCGTTCAAGAATTTATAATAATACGAATAATTTTAAGCCTAGTAAAGACCTTAGTTGCTCGGTGGTGATATTTAGGTGGCACTTCTAGCCTGGCTACTCTCCTCGGTGGCGCATATAGGTCTTCATCCCTTCGTGATTCCTCCCCCGTGTCAATGTCGTCGTTTTCCTCACAATCCGAGTTGTAATATGACGTGTGCCGGCCGGTGTCCGTTGAGTGACACGTGTCGATTCTAAACTTGAACCCAGCAATTCGGTACGCACGTGTCGATGTGTATATCGTGCGGATAAAGCATCCCCGGGAACAGAACCGGCTGTACCACCTTGAACGAAGAGACGACGACGCGTTCCCGATGACGACGAAGACGGCTCACCGTTGTCATCGGGACCACGGGAGAATTTATATAACGACGACGACATTTCCTGTCACCAATCTGTGACGTTTCACTATTTGACGGTATTCATTTTTTTTTTTAATTTCCACCAGGTATTTGACAATAGGCACTTCCTGTTTGTTTACGGAAAATGTATTTAATGACGTATATGTTTTCGCGACGGCGGTCGACGCACGACTGACGGCTGACTTGCTGCCAAGGCCGGCGCCGTTTTGCCTTTGCTTCCACCTACTCTCTAACCTGAAGACATCAGCCTCTCCACCTGGCGGTGGCCGCCGTAGATGGAAACGTTTCATCGCAGAACAACTATTTATAGTTACTCCGAATTAATCAAAGTTATATAATAATTGGAATAACAAAAAATTTTTTAGGAAGTTGTGGATGTGATGATATCAGCACGAATGCGGTCTATGTTCTTGAACTTGAAATTATATCGCAATTTTAAAATCATTAATTAAAAATGACTCATTCGCACTAATTTTTTTTTTTTTTTTTTTTAATTATAAGACGCAAGATTTTAAAATATTGGGATTATTAAATTCATCAACAATATTATTTTTAATAACTGTAATTTAGAATTAAATATTTATAAAAGACATTTAGTCTACAAGCAAATACTGTACATGAAGAAAATTCTCAATATCATCAAAAAAATAATGTTAAATAAACTGGTTCTATACAATAGCAAGTTTCATCGTGACTCAAATATGATAACATTATTACCCCACCTTAAAAAAAAAAATGATATTTTTTAGAAATTTTCAATTTTTAACTTGAAGTTAAAACTTAACAGTTATTACATTCAGAGAATGTATATAAAGAAAAAAATATGAATGCAAATTCGAATGCATATAATTTCTATATTTTTTCTTTAAGTAGGCGTGAAGAAAATTACAAGATGTAAAAATATGAAAGATTCTGATTATAGGATTTTAAATTTAGCAAATATATTCGGTGTGAATGACCCGTTGTTTGAATTCCACTTACAGTTGGAATTTTTTAAACATTTATTTAAAAATTTCCAATATCATACTCAAAAAAAGTAGGCTAAAAAACGTTTTATATAAATAAATTCATGGTTTAATTTATACGCAAATAATTCATATTGTATTAATCACAAAAGCAAATAAATATTTATTTTCAATTATAAAATCAATTTAAAGGCCAGTTCTTGTGTTGATTAAATAAGGAAAGACAAGTTTTGATTCAATTTTATTTTTACCACCATATTTAGATTGGTATTTTATTTATATATCTCGAGATGTTATTTATTCAACATTGAAAAAGTTTAGTAAATTAATTTATAAATGGAGAATAATAATGCCTGATCAATTATTTATTTTTAGATGATAGTAATATGAAGATTGTACTAAAATTGCAATTTTATAATTTTAAAATATTATATAGGCCTAGTTTTATAATTATAATTTAAAATTATCAGATGCTAACGCCAAAAAGCCGAAAATAAAGAGAAAAACTATCCGGTGGTTTAATAATAAGTAAATAAATTGTCTTTGTCAATAATCAAAATGAAATTAAATAAATAAAATTGATTTTTTTAAATGTCTTTTCGGCATCTTAGGCCATTTAGACGAACGTCACTAATTAAGATATATACCAGTACTGGTATATTCGGATCCAGGCATATTTATTTACACCATTTGATATCAAACCTGATTTTATTATAGGGTACAAACTAATTTTAATTAGTCCGAAATATATGAAGAGATTCAAATTTTAACTTAATGCTAAACTTGAAATGTTTAATTGTTAAAAAAAATTTTCTTTTTAATTTGTTCAAGGAATTGGTCACAATTTCAGCAGGTATAATTAAATTGGAAATTATATAATACCAAGATAAAAAAAAGGCTGCCTAATTTAATGGGTATAGTTTCGGGAGGAGGTAAGCAGCTCAAAGGTATTTTAATGCACTGTCCTCATTTTTTGTCAAGTCCTAGTTCAAATGGGTCAATTTCATTCAGGGTCACTGACAAATGGGCGCCAACGTTAAGAAGTAAAATGGATTAATAAAGGATATCAAAGATGAAGTAATCCTAATAATCGTTAATTTAGAAGCCAAAATTATAATTATAGAAAGGCAGAATTGAGTAAAATAATATTTTAGTTAATGGATTTTTTTATGTTTTACGTAAATTAATAATGATATAAAAATAAAATTAATTATGATGATAAAAAGTAATCAATTAAAAAAAAAAATTAATTGGAAACAAACAACTTTTCACTTTCTTTTAGTCTAGAATTTAAGAAATTTGTCCGAATTTATTTTAATATTTATTTTTTTTTTTTAAGATTATCTTATGGCCCCGAATGTTGAGTATTTTAGAAATAAATAAATTAGAAAA
The DNA here is from genome assembly GCA_023213315.1 of Euborellia annulipes. NCBI lineage: Eukaryota > Metazoa > Arthropoda > Insecta > Dermaptera > Anisolabididae > Euborellia > Euborellia annulipes. The sequence goes on along the minus strand of JAKCPI010011664.1, from coordinate 108,417 downwards.
CAACCTAATTTGATGGAACTCAGAAAATCACAATTTTTAGTGCAAAAACAAAGCCAAATTTTTCATCCATTTTTTTTTTTTTTTTAAGGAGATTTCGGAGGCAACTCAAGTAATTTTTTTTTTGAATTTTAACCAGTCAAACTTTCCTAACAATAGTTCAAATATGGTCCCTGTTGATTGGATAAGAATAAAGCTCTTGTTTCATGATCTGGTCGTTTACTTTAAGTCTTACAAGTTAGACGATAAAATTTAATTATATCGACAATCAATTTATTTAAAAATATATTGATAGTTAACGCGTATCGTTAAATCTACGATTTATATTGTTGTCTATAAAGCAAAAAAAAAAAAAAAAAACACTTGTGATTTTTAATCATCTTTACTACATAATTTTTAAATAATACGGATTCAAAAGCATTTATTTTTGTTTTATAAAAAATCTAACAATGTAAGATAAAAACATATTTTAGATGTCAAATATTTAAGATGAGGGCGTGTGAAGTCCTTGGATTAAAAAAGAAATCTAAATAAATTACGAGGTGTGATTTTTGGTTGTCTCCGCCTCAAATTGTGTTCTAGTGATGATGGCTTGTTAAGTAAACCCAATCACGGTCACGCTAATTAATTCTGGGTTCGCCAACAACATGGCTGGTGAATATTTATCATAGGGGGAATACAAGCGTGTCGGCTGCCTCGCCTTCCTTTTCTCAAGACCTAACAGAGATGCTAAAACCGAGACAGATGGCCTTGTCAGGTGCCCAAATTGCAAGAGAATTTCATACTTCATTGGAATCAGGAGCTTCCTTCTTACTTTTTTTTATAATTTTATATCTAGTTTTAAATAAATCCCGTTAGGTCTCTAAATATTTGAAGTAGCTAGGTTTAATGAAAACCCTTGTTTACTGTGCACTAGAGAGGCCCTTATATTTTGAAAAATTTATCGACCTCCTTTCGAACGTTACTTTTAAAAATTTCTTTGTAAAATTATGAAAATTGGTATAACAATACTTACGTTTTGGGGTCGGTGAGCTCGAAATTGCTGCCAAAAATTCATTGTACTGTAGTATAATAATATATTTTAAAAAATTGTTATATTGGTGACATTTTTGGCAGCTAGAACTGTCGATTTTTGACAGCAGCAGATTCGAACTCGGGGACCCCAAAAACGTAAGTATACCAAGTTTCATAATTTTACAAAAAAAATTTTGACAGCAACGATCGAAAGTCAGAAACACCCATTTAAAGCGAGTGTTAAATTTCAACTGCTTACCGGCACGGGTTATTTTGCTTGGAAAATTTAAAAAAAAATTCAAGGCTCATTTTTTTTGACATTCTAAAACCAATTTCCGGGTGGAGGCCGATATAATTTTACCTTTTTTAAAATCAGAGCCATCCTACTGTGCACAGTGAGACATTTAGCTGAAAATATCTTCAGCCATGGCCTAAATTAATACGGTGGAAGTTGCCACGACGTTTTTAAATTTCATTGACAATATAGACCTAGTTAATATTGAAAAACATAACCAAATATTTATTAATTTATTTAAAAACGAGGGGAGTTTCACCATGTATCTGCACATGTGTACTCAGCATGCCCTACAACTGGACCAATGCTGTATTGTTGTGATCCAGGAGTAGGCAGATTCGCGGTGTAACTCCCTCGCTTATTTAAATAAATAAAATTTGTAAATTTTCAATCCAAGAAATTGCCTCCATGGAGAGAAGATGATTTAGGAACAAAGCGTCTCACTGTGTCCAAACAGAAAACAAAAGATTTTTAACCGCTGCCTGTCTGCTTACACTCAAATAATCACAGGCACGACTTCGTTAACTTTATTAATTAATCAGTTGATTTTATTAAAACGAGAGAAAAAAAAACAGATGCAATAATTTTCTAACATGTTATTGCAATGTCATGATTGGTTAAATAAACTCCTGTCATGTTATATGTCAAATTATTTGCTCGAAGAAATAAATATATTAACTTTATTATTAATTGATGATTTACATTAATACTTTTAATTTGTATGGGAAAGTGGGACATGTCTTGTTAATTATCATCATTAAGAACGCATTTCAGGGATCAAATGTCTGAAGGTGGACGTTAAGAGGACCGCAGAAAGTGAAAAAAAAAAAAATAAAAGTTCTCTCAATTCTATTCAATTGTATGTGTGAGAATTTGGTTTTTGGTTTCATTTCTCATGAATTGATTCCTATAATCAGAGCTTTCGAGGTAAAACGTGAAGACTTAAATGCTTTCATTTATTTAAAAATAATTACGTTCCTTAATTAATGAAGAATTTCCATTTATGTTCCCATTAGAGATTATTAGATTTTCAGTATGATAGAGATTTAAATGTCAATAATAAAGGGAATTGCAAATGATGATCATTTAATAGCAGCAAAAAATAAATTCATGGTTTGTTGGTCATTTAGGCTAAGGAGTAAGTGCATAAAATTCTTTTTATTTGATATTTGTCAATAAAATTATTTATAATGAACTCATTTATTTTTCAATAACAACTTGAAAATGAAAATTCTCGCTTTGTAATTATTTTAATAATCATTTTGATGATAAAAATGAAAGAAATATAAAATCCTAAAGAAGAAATTAGTTACATTTGAAGATAGTTAACCATCTGGATAATCTGAATTTCAACGATGTATACCAACTAACCATAAAATACATAATCATTTGTTTTATAGGCCTTCATCAAAGTTATGATAAAAAAAATTTTTTTTTTGAGAATAGCGGATCAAGTACCATATCATCTCTGAAGTTGAAGGGTATTTATTTATGTGTCTGCTTTCTTTGAACCTCGACCTAACCACAAAAATAAATAAATTTTAGATGAATAGAGACAGACCCAAAAATAAATAAATTTTATTTGTTTATATGGAGAAATAACGAGAGACGAAAACTTTCTCTAATAGTACTATCTAATAGGAAAATGATGAAAAAAAAAAATTAATTCCTGATATTTGAATCTAATTTAACTAGTAAAAATACAATAAAAATATTTTATATTTCACACAATGCCAATTTTTTGCTTACACTACAGTATATAGGCCTAAATAAGGTAAGGTCTACATATTTAAAAACAAAATCACCCTCTTATATAAATTCAATGTAGAGATAAAATTAAAAGGGATGGATGTCAACCAAACAGGGTACCAAACAGGGTACCTACCCCATAGGCGTAGTCAGGAGGGGTTTTGGGGGTTCAAACCCTCCCCCCATGGGACCTAAGTCATGACTAGATATTTAATACAAATTATAAGAGAAAGTAAAATATAATAATTTACTCTAGCTAAAAAAACAAGCCAAAATGATTTATAAATACCCTAAAATAATCTTAAATTTTTGAAAAAAAATTTCTTGATCCCCCCCCATCAAAAATTTCTGGCTACGCCAATGACCTACCCTCTATCAAAAGAAAATCCCAATAAAAAGAGAGAAAAAAAAAAACGTTTCGGCTTTAATTAAATAACGCCATCATCAGTTCCCTGTAGGCAATTTCAATGAATAACACATCGAGATGCAATTGAGTTATGTATTATCTTTATATTATTTAAAGCCGAAACCTATTCTTTTATTGGGATTTTCATTCGATATAGTCTATTCTCTTTAGCTGATATCATCTCCTTTTAATTTTATCAAATTAAAATAAATTAATGTCCTCACCTAGGAGCACTGAGAAAATAGATGTCGAAAAAGAAAAAAAAAAAAAAAGTAAATGATTTAGATAAAAAATAATCATATTTAGGTATCAATAAAAATGTCTAAAGTGTGAAAATTGACTTGATAAAATCTTATATGAGAAAAAAAAAAATAATAAACGAAGGAAGTCTTGTTTGGGAAAAGTGTGAACCTATAACATTTCAACGTCAAATTAGCAAAGGCGCCTGGTGGCTATGCAACCTGAAATGTAGTGACGACTGAATGTTTGCCTAGTTTCTGGCGTTCACTCGCCGATTCATCAAATTAATATTAAATTGAAAAGGAGAATAAAACAGGGTCAACTTGAACTTTTGGCTTTCAAAACCTTCCTTGAAAAAAAAAATGAAGAATATAAATTCAATTAATATAAATTGCGAGCATATTAAACTTGACATTTAATGTCAAGTTCAAAAAAAAAAACTCTCTATAATCAAAAATCAATTAGAAGAAATGATGAAAGGACTATTTTGAATCTTGTTCTTTCAGGGGCTTACATCTTCTGAGTATGTAATAGGAAATAATGAGTTTCCCGTATTAAGATATCAAAGGGACAAGACAATTAATTGAGCATATCCACAAATTCTATTAATAAATAAAAAAATGAAATTTTACTTTCATGATATTACAAAAATCACATTCTCTGAATAACCCAATATGGAATTTGTTTGCAAAATACGATTATTTTATATATTTTATAGTATGGAGATATTTATATACATAACATGAAAACAAATTAGGGAACATCAAGGCAACTGTCATTGACAGATACATATTACATAAATAGGACAGATTTTATGTAATCGAGTCTTGGAACTCCTAATAATAAAAGAAACAATAAAATTAATGCAATTTTTTTTCTAAATGAAAAGAATAATTTTCACTATTTTAATTATGAAAAAAAAATGTGAAAATACAGAAATTAAAAACTAACCTTTAAAATGGTATCAAATAATTTATATTAGCTAATTACTTAATTACTGAATAATGAACCAGTTTTATATACTTCTATATGTCTGGATCTTTTTGGCGGAGTTGTGTTCTTATTTTTGGTAAAAGATTTCAATGCTTTACAATTATGTAGATATTTTTCGTCATTTATTAGCTTTATTCAGAACCAATATAAATCTGAATATATGATATTTTATTAATAGATAATAATTTATATTGCATAGTAAATTATGTTTTTTGCTATTAATAATCATGTCTTTTCAGTTTTATCTTTTTGGCATTCTAATTATTGGATATAGAAATCATTAATGTATAAATTATTAAAATATCAAAAAGATAAAACATAAAATTATAATTAAATATTTATTAACATATATCCGAAAAATGTCCGCCGAGAGTGTACCACGGATCCACCGATTTGTACTCGTGGTTAAACTCCCGACGGCACACCCTTATTTTTTCGGATATATGAATTATAAATATTTAATTGTATAAATTTCGCGGCTCATGTACGCGATATATATTCAATATAATATCTTAAATATTATATATAATTTATTTATAAAAATTATGATTATTATTATCAAAAAACACTCTGTAGTATATATTATACTCACTAATAAAATATGATATAGAAAGTTTTATAATGATTTTAAAGAGTTTAAAGTTCTGAAAGCTAGGTTTTGTCTTTAAAATACCTTCGAGTACTAGTACTTTACAGAGATATATAATACTTTTTTAGTTTTTTCCAATTTTATCATAATAATTAAACGCAATAACTTCCAAAAAGAGCTCAGGCCTGTTCCGGCAGAGAATTGAACTACTTTGGAAGAAAGAATACAAAATTATTATTACTTTAGTTCTACTATATTTAGTATTGCGATAGAGAAGGTTGATGAAAAAAAAAATTGTGAGATTTCCAATGTTTTTTTATATCTACTTAAACATTTCAAAAAATGTAACAATAATATAATAAATCGTAAAAGAATTCCAATGAGAATTTAATTATAACTTCTTAGAAATCAATATTTGTCAATGTTTTTATGCAAATGATCCTATGCTAAAACGCAAATGTTTAAGAAGCCTATCTTATTATTTATTTAAATAATCAAAGAAAATATAAAGATGTTATAACTTTATTATTATTTCTAATCAAAAAAGTTATTTATTAGATATAATAAGACAGGCAGGAAAGCGATAAAGCACAAAACATCTTGATTATAGAAAAATAAATGAATGGATGGATTGAGTAGTTCGCTAGTCCGCCGCCGAGGCGCGCCACTGTCCAGTGAGAGCGTTTGACGCCTGGCGACAGACAAACATACAGACAGAGGGAGATGGAGTTCCGCCGAACTCGAAGACATCCCGAAAAGGCAACGACAACTTTCTAAATAAGCGAAATAAACGTTTTAAAATATTTTGCCATGAACTGTTTCTATACGGTCCGGCGTTAGAAGAAATTACATCACACAAAGCTTGCGGGATCACTCTCGCTTTTTTTTTAAGATCACACCAAAAATACCAAATTAATTTTCAACCATATATAGAGACACTAAATGACTAATTAGAAATCGCGAAAATTATTATTAATTTATATCTTTTTAGGGATCAATAATAACACAACAACAAAAATAAGCCTAACTCATAGTTAACGAAATTTTTTAATGATTTAATTAAAACAAGTTATTAATTTCAACCTTAGTAATTAAAATGGAATATTATTTTATTGCTTTTGAAAATTAATAATAACTTTATGAGCAAAAAAATAAAGGTTAAAATTAAAAAAAAAAAATTGAAATTAAAAATATCAAGTTTATGTTCTTATATAAAAATTATAATAAAATGAAAATGAAACGGTAACAGTCTATAATATTTAACTAGGTTAAATTGCGATCAAGAAAGGTATCATTAGGAATTATCTCGATAAATCAGAAACTAGAGGTTTATCCAGTTATAATAAAAAAAGTGCTTTTTTTAAGAAATAAAAAAATATCCAAGCAGCTCCCAAATAAAATAGAAAAATATCTCAAAAGGTAAATTCTTAATAAATACATTATATTCTTATACGTCGAGAAGTTAGAAATGATTTATTAATTTATATATTCTTAATGAAGTTCTCCATTTTTCGTTATTTTATTTAATTTGAAAATTATTTAATCTCTGGACTATTGATTTCGGTACAACTTACCATCATCAGGTCCGCTAAAAATGGGAAAAATCATCTACATTTGTTATATATTTACAATTTACATATTATGTATAAATAAATCTAACATATAGGATTATATACATTTATAAACTTATGAGTATTTTACATATACCGGTACATAATAAAATTTTAAAATTTAATAATTTATTTATATAAGGTATTTTACTGTAATATTTATTAAATTTTTAAATTTTATTATGTAAGTCTATATAATTTTAAATGTGTATTTTACATGTAGCCTACATAATAAGATTTTAAAAATTAATAAATTTTATTAAATTTTTTAAATTTTATTATGTATGTGTAAAATACACATTTTTGTATATAAGTTTTATAGAACTATACTTTATACCGTTAGAATTATACACCATATGTTAATTGTAAATATATGTCAAATGTAGCTGATTTTTTCACATTTTTAGCGGACCTGATGATGGTTCTTCGTACCGAAATCGATAGTCCAAAAATTAAATAATTTTCAAACAAAATTAATACTGTTTATCCTTCCCATAACAATATTTTAAATTTAAATGAAAGCAAATTAAATTTATTTTAAAGTTGCTTTAGGTCTCTATAAAAAAATATCAAGAATTTACCCTCAAAGTATAAAATTCAGCAGACAAGATTTTTCGAATATAGTAGATACTAGAATAATATTTTATTTTCATGCTTATTTGCTAGTATCATAAGGGAGAATTCCATTTATAAAATAAAGCTACACAATTTGAACTTTTGCATGCAGCATATTTTGACATGCATTTAATTTAAGGGACGGACATATAGACAAACGAATTTGGGGCTTACCTTTTTCCCCTAAAATAGGCCAGCCAAAGAGAGCGAAAATTATTAAATGAGCGATGCTCAAATTCAATGAGTAAAAAAAAAAAGAAATTTATAAAATAATCCTGTCTGATTTATCGATTTATAATTATACAACCTAAATATTGATATATAAAAATTTTTCAAAAATTAATTAGAGTAATAAAAAAAAAAAAAAATTAAATTTTAAAGATATGAAAATAAAATTTCAACTATTAATTTTATGATCTTTTTATAGATAGGCGATTAAACAAAAAGGTGCTAATACTTTGTTTTTTATTATTTATTTAAATTTTTAATAAAATTTCAAAACACCTAGCTATCAAAGGCAAAACCTTTAATTTATTATTAATATAGTGTTTTATTTTCTTTATACAAACATTTCATAGAATGATTTAGTAATTTTGCTAACAGGCTTGCATGTAAACGAGTGCATTGCGCAGCGTGTGCTATGTGTTAGTAACTAATTTTTTATTAGGGAGAATGATTTGTAGAGCGCCATTCATTTCAGAGGCACGTTTACCTGAAAGTGAAGAATTATAGTCCAAATCAAGCCGAGAATCAACTTGGGGTTACCGTCGACAATATCCTCTGCCCGGATATTAACGAGTTTGATCTGTAAAAAAAAAAAAAATATTCAAATTAGTATTATATCAATATTATAGAAAGAAAAATTCTTATAAATGAAAATTTATTTTAGCCTATTTTACGAAAATATGGTTTAAACCAGTGGTTCCCAACCTTTTGAAGCCTATCGCTCCCGTTTGTTCTACAGTGAGGGACAATATTAAGTCCCACCCATGCGTTTTCTAGTTTGTGATTATTTCATTGTATTTATAAAAGAAAATGAAAATCTTTATTTGGAAATTTTCTAGGTTTGAACTATGAAAGTTTCAATTAAAAAATTTCTAACATTTTTTTAAAAACAATGAAATAATCACAAGTAGAAAACGCATGGGTGGGACTTAATATTGCCCCTCACTGCACATACATAAATTTACATGGTTCAAATCGAATCAAATTCATAAATTCTGTGATCTGCATACGTACAAAAATTGATTTAAAATTTTTAACAAAAAGTTAAAAAAATAAATCAACTTCCTCTGAAAACTTTTCAAAGTGAATAAATACAACAGCTGCAGAAATAGTAACCGGAACGTTGAAATACTTTTTAATTAAATTGTATTATAAACAAAAATAAACCATAATTAATGGCGAATTATCTTCCGACTATTTTATTTTTATGACAATTTTTTTCTCCTCTTATACTGACCATCTTCTAAATAGATTTGTTCACTTTGATTTTTTTTTTTTTTAAATTTTAGTAAACTCTAATAATTTTTCCCTCTATGAATATACATCGCCCCCCACTTATTTATTGTCCTCCTGATAACCCAAATCTCCCACTTGGGGACGATCGCCCCCAGGTTGGGAACCACTGGTTTAAACCTTCCTTATTCTTTAGTAAAAATCATGTCTAGGTGTCTAACTTTAATGATCAAGAACGTCTGGAAGATTGGAGAGAATATAATTTACGGTATTTATAAATCCAGAGTTAAGTCTTGAATAAATAATTAAAAAAAAAAAAAAAAAAACACTTTAAAAAAATTAATTAAAAATTTCATTAACAATTAAGGTAAGTCATCTTTCATAAAATCTCTAACATATAATCAACATTTTATAAATTTATTAAATTTCATGAGATTCTCTTAATATATTAATTAGAGTTTAGAAAAGATAATTATAATCATTTTTTATGAAGAGTTTAGAACAAATTACATGTAAAGTGTCAGGAAGGGGACGAGAGAGATAAATAAATTAATCATGGATTTTTTTTTTCTCAGTCTTTCCTGCTTATGCAATTTTAATTATTTCATGTCAAATAGAAAGAACGTCATTGTTTGAACAGTTGTTGGCATTTTAGTCTCCTTAACTCAATGAGAGTGTCCTTGCATATTCAAAGACAAAAGTTTAACATTGATGTTTAACACTAAACAAACAAAAAGTATGCTAATTTAATGTTATTGAAAAAAATAATAATAAAGTAATTTTCTTTAAATAGAATATGTTTAATGAAAAGTCAAATTATTGATGACTTCAGAGTAAATTAATTCTAAAAGAAAAATTTTTATTTGAATTTTAACTTGATAAATGAAGAGGTTAGGATGATATTTAACTTTTAGAATTTTACATGTAATAAGGTTTATATTTTTAATTAAATTGCAAAATAATAATGAAAATAAAAATAATAAATACCTTCTTTAAGATTTGTGATTTTCTAATTATTGAAACTGAATGAATAAATAATTTTCTGTCTAACTGTCACTCACTCATTGTTAAACTCTCAAGAGACAAACTAGTTCATAAATTTGCCGTTGTATGGCGCTAGGGTATTGAAAATAAAACGTATTAAAATATCATTCAGCAAAATAAAAAAATTCAAATTACATTCCGACTTTTGAACTTCGTTAATGATAAATATTGATTAATCACAAATTTCCACATTTATTACATTAATTCACTCCTATAATAAGTTTCTACTAGAAAAATTTAATTAAAAATATTATTCAATTTGTATTTTTTTTTTAATCATGAAAAAAATCTGGTAATACAGCACATTACTTTTTTTTATTTTTATTTAATGTCTTTTTCGGCATCTATGGCCATTTAGACCCCGTCCCTATTTATTTAAATTGATTGGTAGCCAATTCAATTAAAATAAATTTTGTCGCCAGCGATAGCATGCGAACCCCCCACTACACCAAGGCCCGGGGGCTTACTTTTTCTTAAAAAGTTTTTATCATTTAAAACTAGGTAATTTCTTTCTTTTTACTTTCCCTCAATATATATGTAAATAAATAAAGAGGAAGTATTGTGATTCATGTCAAAGATTTTGATGAAAATACACGTTTTGAAGCTCCCTTAGTACAAATGGCTAAGAGGGTTGAAATCGTATATTTAAGTCAGGTATCCCCCCTGACACGCGAAAATAAGCAAATTCTCTTCAAAATTGTTTGAACCACACTTTACTCTTGTACTTCATATCAAAGATAAGAGAAATAGTTGCAATGGTAATAAAATATAAATATTTTTTTTCTGTTCTACATCTTGAATTGAAGGGGTCGGCTGGAGATAGTGCCAAAATTATGACAAATGCGACATTTCAGCATCTTTAATTGAGCAAAGGTCTATACTAGCAAACAAACTTCCTATTGGTGTTCTGTTTATTTACTAAATACATAAAAATCAGGTATGGCAAGCATAGAACACAACTTTTAAGAGAAAGTTGTGTGCTGTGCGACGAGCCACATCAGTTTTTTCTTTATTACTTTTAACTCGTAATAATTTGGCTTAGAAAATATTTATTTTTGACCATTTTAATCATCACCATCTTCTTAATTGAGTCATTGAATTAAATGATTAATAGCTATTTTTTTCCTCTTTGTTAAAGTTATAGGCCTACTTATTAATATCCATTAAAAATATAAAATTAATGTAGAGAAAAAGAAGCAAGATTAAGATAAATCGCTTGGCTAGGTTCCTTTATAATAGATTAAGATTAATCTCTAAATTTCTTATGATATAATTTTATACCAAACTTATCAGAGTTTTGGACCAGAGTTTAGGAGATTATTAGACTTTTTTAATATCTAATTTTTAAAAATCTGGTGTGTTGGTCGCACAGCCTACAACTTTCTCTTACCTTCAGTAATTGAAAGTTGTGTTCTGTGTTTGTCACACCAAATTTTTTGTGTCGACATATATTTAGTTTCCCACACATTTGAATTTTTTTTTTTTTTTTTTTTTTTTTTTTTTTTTTTTTTTTTTTTTTTTTTTTTTCAACATTCACACTTTTTTCTCATTCACTCTCACACCCACACACACATTCACAGTCTTCTCGGCAACTCAGGCCATATAAGACTTTTAGCGATAACCGTTGTATTGAAAATATCTATTGGGGGTTCAGGCATTTCTATTTAAGCCATCTGGTATCCAAATGGCTTAAATAAAATCATCGGACTGCCTGGGGTCCGAACCCGCAACGTTTGGTATAGGAGGTAGGCACGCTACCTACTACGCCACACCCGGGGGCCACATTTGAATTCAATATGTAAAATTTATAACAATGGAAAAATATTTATATTTTGTTACTATGGCAACCATTTCTCCTATCTTTCCTAAGAAGTACAAGAGTAAATTGGTCTTCAGAAGTTTTCAATGGCAAAATGAGAATATACATTTTAAAGAGCATCTAAAAAATAATTGATTTTTGAATTTTAATCATAATTGTTGAAGTGAATTTTGAAAAAAAAAAAAAAAAAAAAAACTGAAAAAATACATCAGTAAAGTACTAGTACTTTTTGGCTGATTTTGATTAAAAGCTTATTTTCACGGTCCAGGAGGGTACAAAACTTAAATATAAAATTCCAACCTCCTAGCTCAATTTCTTAATGCTTTAAATTGAACACACACACACAGATAGACAGACCATGTCGCGAAAACTACCCTTTTGTGGACTCATGGGACCCAAAACGTGTATATCCGTCAAAATCGAGTCATCGAATTTTTGACATGAATCCAATAGTTCCTCTCTATATATATTCATATATAGGTAAGAGAAAGTAAAGTCTTGTCTCTGAGAGTGAAATATAAATTAATTTCCTTTTCTATTCGCAATTAAAGAAAATTATGAACATGAATAATAAATGGTGGGAAATAAAACAAAAATCTATTTTGTCGAGTTTAATACTATCAAAAATGACATTTCGTTGAATGATAAATTTTAACCATTTTTAATTTATAAGACTCTATTTCGACCTCGAATACTAGAGTCTTCAAAATTTTAATTACAAATTTTTTTCCCTCTAACATCCAAACCACCACAAAAACAACTAATGAATAATAAAAATGTTAAGTTTCTAAATGTGGTTCTTTAGAAATTTCAATGAATCACTTCTAACTTTTTGCTCGTCTCTTGTCTCCCCTTTTCGATGTTGGTTCCTTTCATCTAACCAAGTTGTTGGTTGGTGTGCAGACGTGTGAATTTATGTCCGACACCGGATGGGGCGTGGTAGCTGAGATTATTTATTTCTCGCTAGCTTATCTTAATTATGACATCATAGAATTCGCTTTGTATTTTAACACAAATGGGGAGGTCCTGAGAGTGGATGCTGTGGTTTCCGGACGACACCCGCCTTGTATGTATATATACGATATTTATGCATATACTCTATATGTATACACATCTACATCTGCCTCCAGACTGAAAGACAGACATACAGTCACGTCTAGGGATAAATTTAGACTCAAGTCAACGGGATTTCAAAGAATGTGTCGTTGGACTTTTTATTGCAAACATGATTTGTCTATCTTTTAAGCGAGCCTAAGGTCAAAGGAGACCCCTTTTTTTTAGTTTCCAAAAGAGAGCCAACAAAAAACATTCATTTTATTTTTCGGTAGACTTTTTATCTTAAATGAATAATTAAACCTATAATTGATTTCAAAATATTAATTTAAAAAAATTCCAACTCTGGATCCTGTCCAAAAAGATCTTAATAGAAATAGGATCTCTTTTTATGATAGATGACTTAATTTTAGAAAGGAGAGATAAAAACATTTTTGTTCAACGTTTCGGGTGCAAGCCGACCCTTCCTCGGGACCAAATATTGTTAAGAATAACTTTTATTATGTAAATATATTGCATATTTCTTATTAATAATATCTACATCAATTTTCGGTCCTGAGGAAGGGTGCGAGTTGAGCCCGAAACGTAGACTACAAATAAATATATTTCCCCAACTGTATTATTGTTTCCTTCGGTTTTTACGCTATAATCTTTTTCTAATGACTTAATTTTATATTAATATAGATGTATGATCAAAAAATCTTATTATGGTCTACCGTACACTGTAAAAAAATTTCGATGATTTTACAATTTTTTTGTTGTAAGCAAATTTCCAAGACCAATAGATACTAAATTTACTATACAGTTGAATTATATTTTTACAAAACTCTGCAAAAATCGTTTACAAATGTGTGGTAATTTTACTAATATTTAGCAATTTTACAATCCAAATGTCTGGTAATTTTACAAATATTTAGCAATTTTACAATCCAAATGTTTGTAATTTTACGAATATTTAGAAAAAAGAAAAAAAATTTACGACTGGACCCATAGGTTATTGACCTTTAGGGGACGTCTCTACCTGGATGGAGTGAAGTAAATATTTTTATTTAATGAAAAATTCCTCCAGGATTTGAACACTGACCTTTTTGGTAGAAGTCTGCTGCCTAGTCCATTTGACCATCGAATCACCTGTTAACTAATGATCTATCTCTGCTATTTGGCATTCAAGTATGACCTCATTGAAAACTATTTTTACTAAATAATAAAATAAAAAATAAACTTAAAGTTATCATAATATTATTATTTTTTGTATTATTATAACTTAAATAAATCCTTATAGTGCCAAAAATGTCTTTATTAAGAAAGCTAAAAAGCAGTCGAAACAAAGTCGGCCATGTTGGCAGCCTTAAAAGGAAAATTACTATACCCTTGTATTGTAAAATTAGAAACCTTTTTGTAAAATTACAAACCCTTTTCTAAAATTACAAACCGTGTTCTAAAATTACAATGCCGTTGTATTGTAAAATTAGAAATCGTATGGTAAAATTACAATATTTACTCTAATTTTCCAAGAGAATTGTAATTTTAAAATGTTTTTTGGTTGTAAAAATTTTTTGAATGCATAGATTTGTAAATTTAGTATACAAATGTATGGTAGTTATCATTTACAAGGAAAATTTGTAAATTTACTATACTAAAACATACTAAAATTAAAATTTTTTTTACAGTGTAGGCTATCCTAAAATTTTTGAGACTTATGCATATATTTCAAAATTCTTTAAAATATATAGAAAAAAAATGGAATTACAGGAAAAAAACATTCGTAATGATTTTTAATAAATACTATAATTATAATAATTAATATAAACTATGTAAAAAGAAAAAAAATAATGAATAATTCAATGTTGAAATGATATATTTTTTTTTTCTAGCTTATGAGTTTTAATTTATATTATTTTAATAATTCAATATATTAACTTGGTGCCGCTAATTAACTCAAAGTGCTCTAACGAACGTGATGAAATATGAAATTATATACAAACTCGTTTAATTTTTTTTTTTTTTTTTTTTCTTTTTACGATTAAAAAAATTTTAAATAAAAAAGCTTCTTTTACCTTCTTGTAATGGAGGAAATCGAGGACGATCTGCACGTTTTGCAACATATGGAAGCGCATCTTGCCTCGCTCCCGGGGCTGTAAAGAAAAAAATAAAGACATTAGTGTCTAATAATTAATGATTTAGATTTTAAGTTTACAATTTTCTTTCAATTTTCGAATAAATTTATTTATTTTTCTATATTTGCGTGTTAAAAAAGTTTCTTAAAACATTAATAATGAATTTATTGGTCAAATTTGGAAAATTCGCAATAATTTAAAAGTTGTAAGAAAAGGAAACATATTTGTGCTGGTTGAGGGATGGCAGGGGCTAGGAATGGAGCGACGGTGACGCCATCTCTTAGACAAATAATCATCCCTTTCAAACGACCTATTGGAGACTTCCCCCTTAAGAGGGGGAATTTAGGCTAAGGTATTTTTAAAAATAATCGAGGCTGTTGATTTATTGATAAACTTAAAAAGCCGAGGATTCTGGGTTCTTATCTTAGGCAGTCCAACATTAATTTGGATCCCAAAAAATAGACTTCAAAAATACTATCAAAAGACGAGAATCTTGAATTGTATTAAAAAAAATTTAATTAAATTTATTTTAATAATAAATAATAAAAATTAGGTAAAGCCTAAGAAAAAGTTTTAATTAAATATGGAGAAAATTTAATTTATTTGATGTGATGTTTATCTTAAAAATCACTTTTTAACGATAAAACTGGCAATTTTAACAAGTACATAAATAAAGAAAGAACGTGTTTTTTTTACCTAGAAAGTAAATATATATCAAAAATTTATGAAATAAAAAAATAAATTTAATATACCTATATACCTAATTAATAAAAATAAATTTCCGAATTCATAATGAATAGGGGAAATAAAATGAAAAAAAATAAATTAAGGGTTCTAGAATTTATAAAATCATAAGAATATTCATTTGTAATGCAAAATATAATAATGATGATGATGATGATATCATCAAATATTTTTAAACTAACAAGTGTATTTAATTTTCTTCGTTAGATAAAAAGTAATTAAAAGATATTTTCTAATCAAGATAAGATTTAAAAAAAAAAATATCCAAGATAGTATCCGTTAATAAATAAATGGATGATCCATTTATTAATATTTGCATCTTGAAGGTTAATGAAACAACATACAAAATTTCTCGTCGACAGTTAAAATCGTCATTTGGCCGTCAATATTTGCAAGACAAACAAATCAGATACCAAGTTGGAATATTTATTTTAAATCAGTAGTTAATTAAACAAATATATTTAATTGAAAAGAAATTAGTCAAAAAAAAAAATTACGATTACATCATTTGTGAGATTTTTATATAAATAAACGAACTTTTCTATGTATTTTGAATGACAATAGATTTATTTCTTTTTTTTAATTAGAAAAGTAGTTCTTTCGAAAGGATAGCAGCTGTTAGTTAGGCGTGGGACAGACAGACAGACAGACAGACAAACCTATCAACTTCCGCATTGGCTCTAGGATAGGTAGGAGTGATCAAGAAAGCGCAGGAAGACTTTCTTCATATTTCATTAATTAAAAGAGAAAGAAAAAATGATTATTTGGGAAATGAATTAAAGAAACTGACTCATGGGTATATTGAAATAATTCTCAAATAAAATTTAAAGAAAGAACACATAGTCAAGTGTCGTGTTTTACTGGGACTTGATTATAAATCTTTATAAATGTATAATATTTTTAATCAAGATTGTTTGTTATTTGATGATAAATAATAATTCTAGAGGATCATTAAATGATTAAAAACATTTTCAATTTAAGTCCTGAGAACAAATAAAAGTTCCTACCTCCTATACCAAACGTCGCGGGTTCGGACCCAGGCAGTCCGATGATTTTATTAAAGCCATTTGGATACCAGATGGCTTAAATAGAAATGCCTGACCCCCACAATAGATATATTCTCTACAACGGTTATCGTCAAAGTCTTATATGGCCTAAGTTGCCGAAAAGACTGTATGAATGTGTGTGAATGTGAGTGTGAATGGGAAAAAGTGTGAATGTTTTTTTTTTTTTTTTTTTTTTAAAAAAACAAATAAAAGTTTTAAAGTACTTTTCATTTAGATTAGAGTTTGATCCTAGTCACAGTGTGGTTGTATTGTAATTTAATTACACTAGTCGACAAAAATGAACTTTTTTCTTTCACAAGAATGAAGATATGAAATTCTAGAAGTATTTTTCATGCTGAATTCAAATATCATTTCAGTTTTTCCCCATCAGGCACAGTTTTAGAGATATAGAGCAAAATAGATTTTAGTCGAAAATGGGCTCTAAAACGGCTTTTATTTAGAATGTTCAAATTATTTTTAACGGGACACCCCGTCAAATTATGCAGATAGTTAGAATACATATAAATTTTAAGTTTCATCCCAATCGGAGGTCATTTAGACGTGCCGCAAACGGCTTAAAGTTTTAAAAAATCGAAATTTTCAAGATTTTTTTCTTTGGTCACCCCTAATACAATTTTAGATATCCCTGAATGAAAAAAACATATATGTACGATATTCTATAGTTCTTTGGCTTTCTAAAAATCATTCATTCGTAAAAATCTGTTAATTATTAACGAAATTATTAACAAAAACGTGAGCAAAGAAAAACACAAGTATACTCACTGAACGAAAAAAATGGACCTCTTGTTCTTTTAGAAGTATAAATAAAGATATCAGTTTCAAAAAAATATTTTTTTTAATAATATATAATAAAGTTAGTGCCCGTGAACCTATGCTCCAAGAGGATACATTAGCTTCTCGTAGATAGGGTTCGCTTTTAATTCAATTGAAGTCCATTTTTTCGTCCAGTGAATGTACTTGTGTTTTTTCTTTGCTCACGTTTTTGTTAATAATTTCGTTAATAATTAACAGATTTTTACGAATGAATGATTTTTAAAAAGCCAAAGAACTATAGAATATCGAACATATATGTTTTTTTCATTCAGGGATATCTAAAATTGTATTAGGGGTGACCAAAGCAAAAAAATCTTGAAAATTTCGATTTTTAAAACTTTAAGGTTTGCGGCACGTCTAAATGACCTCCGATTGGGATGAAACTTAAAATTTATATGTATTCTAACTATCTGCATAATTTGACGGGGTGTCCCGTTAAAAATAATTTGAACATTCTAAATAAAAGCCGTTTTAGAGCCCATTTTCGACTAAAATCTATTTTGCTCTATATCTCTAAAACTGTGCCTGATGGAAAAATTCTAACTACATATCTGAATTCAGGATGAAAAAATGTACTAGGTTCACTAATCAGATTTCTTGTGAAAAAACCTTGTCGACTAGTGTTATTGAATAATTTGGGAAAACTAAGAGTACATCAGTAAAGTACTAGTATTCGAGGTCTCCCAAAGACAACACCTTGCTTAATTTCATATTAGTACCGGAAATAGTACGAGGGCAGTTCAAAAAGTCCGTGACTTTTTGAATTTCCCGCCTCAACTGAAATGGCAACACTGCTCCTGTCAGCAGGCAACTATCAGCTGACTCCTGTCGAAATTTTAACCAGCTGGGTCTTTTAGTTTTTGTTTGACATCCATTAATAGCAGACTACCTCTATTTTATTGTAAGCTTATATATTTAATATTTGAAAAAAATCGTTAGAGCCGTTTTCGAGAACTGGTGTGCTTACAAATAAATAAACGTACATTGCTCGTTTAATAATAAGATAGGATAAGATTCATATACTAACTAGGTCCCGGATTCAAAAATGAATATCGCGACTATTTTGACATCGACATAACAATAAATTTTAGGAAGTGAATTGGAGATATTGAATCATGAAATCTTGTCCCTGCTAGGGCTAAAATAAAAGTAAAAGTGTGAGGGAAAAAAATTTCTCACCTCTTACTAAGGAATTTTTATAAATTCTCTATTAGAAAATTTAAAAAAATATGACTAATGAAAAAGAATGATTTGGAATTTTCATTTGACATATTGGCAAGTTTAAAAATAGACAAATGGTCCTAGTGAGTGGGAGACTGTGAAATGTGATCCCTGAGGAGGTCTCTCGGTTCCGTACCCTCAGGCAGACGCCTCATTAATTAGGAAGGCACGCGCCTAGTCGCAAAAAACACTACACTATTTAACTTTAAAGGGAAAACGAAAACAAGACCAATTGCAGTTAATGTTGAAAAAGAGAAAAATATTTCAGGATTAACTATTTCGGAGCAATATTAGCAGGGATTAGGTGAGAGATAAAGAAAATCTCGACTTAATTTGGTTGTCTATCTACTAACAAGCCAAAAGTATTAGACGACCCTATAATGTGCATAACATTTTTATTTCACAAAAATTAAATCAAAGGGTGTACAGACGAAATACGTGTATTAAAATTTTATATTAGAGTTGCCTATAGCTTTATAGTTAGGTTTACTTTATATATATTTAGATCCTAGGAATTTTAAATAAGATCTGAATAATATAAAAAGTAAACTTTCAAGCTATAGGCAACTCAATTAATAACTTTGGCTGTTTCCACCATAAGAATTTTTTTTAACACTCATACTTTTTTCCCATTCACACTCACACACACATACACAGTCTTTTTGGCAACAAGACTTGTACGATAACCGTTAATATGAATATATCTATTGGGGGTCCAGGAATTTATATTTAAGCCATTTGATATCCAAATGGATTAAATAAAATCATCGAACTGCCTGGAATCCGAACCCGCAGCCCTTGGTAAAGACTACCAAATACACCAAGCCCGAGGAACACCAAAAGAATTTTATATTATTTTAGATGGCAATTAGGGCCCTAGTGCTTGGTGTAGGGGTTAGCGTCCTCTATACCGAGGGTCGCGGGTTTGGATCCCAGGCAGTCTGATGATTTTATTTAATCCATTTGGATACCAAATGGCTTGAATAAGAATGCCTGGATCCCAAATAATTACAATTAATAAATAAGAGTATCGTTTAAGTCTTATATGGCCTGAGTTGCAGAGAAGACTGTGTATATGGGTGTGTATATGGGTGTATGAATGTGAATGGGAAGAAAGTGTGAGTGTTAAAAAAAAAAGAATTATCAATTTCATTTCTAAAATTGTTTTGTTTTATATTGGGTGTCTAACTAACCCTTTTGGTCAAGAGTGTATCAATTCAATTAAAATATTTTGTCCAAAATAGTGGATCAATCAATATTTTTCCTACTTAAAATTTAAATAGTTTTTTGGTAACAAAATTTCTTTTTTTCATTGAAAGAAATATATTTTTTAAAAAGTATATTTTTATTAGGTGATTGAAAAACGTGACCGGATGATGATTACCATCTAGAGATATGTTTAGTGTAATTACAATCTAATAACCACTTAATATTCAAACAGAAAGACGATGGAATTTAAAATATGGGTCTTTAAAAAAATGGAAGGCCACTTTTCATTAAGATTAACCAATTTAGTTAAAGAAAATTGCATTATTTATGAAGTGAAAAAAATTAAAGATGCTTTGATTAAAAATTATGGAGAAAATAGGGTGTGAATCGAAAAATAATATTTTAATAAATAAGTTTACTAGAAAGATGACATCATTAAATAAATATTTTTTTGAAGAGATAAATGACAAGGGTATCACGCATAAATAATTTTATTTTTCTGCTTTTAATACAAAAAAAAAAATTAGAAAAAATGATAATCAGATAAATCGAGTTGAAAATGAAGCATGAACCGTAAAGAATGTGAAATTTGTTTTGGATGAAGGCAGAGGATTGTCTATTGGATGGCATTTCATCAGAGAAGATGGCTTCAGGGAATCAGAGAATCAAATGCAGCCATTTAAGAGATTGCAAAAGCGATGAGATCACGGAGAGAAACCCGAGAACGGGACGCCTTTTTCGAGAGCAATTAAAAAAAAAAAGACCTACCGCCAAGTGTAATATTTTTCTACAAAAATTAGGCCGCAACGAATTCATAAATGATATGACGTTTGGAGTGGGATTCTAAATAGGAATGTGACGGTTTAATACAAAAATTTCCTTATTTAGTCGAGTGGAGAATAAAAATAAAGGACGTTTTTATATATTAATATTATTAAATAAAATATACTATAGTTATAGTTCTTATAATTTAGCGAGGAACTGACTGACATACTTCTAATTTTTTTAATTTCTTCATTCATATAATTGTATTTTTATTTGAGATGTATTTATACCAAATTCCCCTCTCCTCGTGGCGTTAGGTTAAAGAGAGTGACAATGTTAATAATGATAACCTTTAAAAGTCAAGAGGTGTGGGTTCGGATTCCAGGCAGTCGGAAGAATATTTATTTATTAGATAACATTTGATATAAATAATGGCCTCAGCACCCGAAAAAGGAAATTAAACAAAAAATAAATAAATAATAATAATAATTGTTTATTCTATAATGGAGAATTAGAGAAATTGGGATTATCTAGGTTAATAAAACTCCCAGAGTAAGAAGTTTCGGCCTGAATTTATTTGACCCAATAACTTCCCCATAACTGAAGATGGAAGAGTTATTGGGCCAAATAAATTCAGGCCGAAACTTCTTATTCTAGGAGTTTTATCCCCAATTTGGCTGATATCTACAATTTTCCATTATAATCACATCACAGCCACAACCTCAAAGCAATTATGTTGCTTTGTTTATTCGTCTGCTTGGGATATCTACCTACCATCATCGGCATATGTATAGAGATTAACGCACAGAATTTAGGCAACCCAAATGGCACACGTCTTTATTGGGCTGTTCATTCGAAAACGAAATTAAGTTGGTTTTTTTCTAAGATAATTTTTATTTTGATATAACTTGAAGATACTGTAAAATATCCCAAGCTGTGCGCCCAGGGCGCGTGAAAATTTTACTATACAAAATATAATATATTAATATTTACTTTATAAAATGTTACTTGGGCCATCGTAAATTTGACCAGCATTTTAAGTTCATGTAAGCTGCGTTGGAGTGAACAATTTAACAAGAGAGCAAGAGAAACTTGGTGCGCAAGTAAAAATAGTATTCGTCTTTAATTTTTCGCTATTGTTCGAAAATTTAAAGTCAGCAGTTTTAATCATTTATTAAATAAAATTGCAAACATAAGAGGTACAGATATACTGCTTAATACAGGCGTGGACTTTTTGGGTTGCCTAAATCCTGTGCGTTAGGCTCTATTCATATGCTGATGATGGTGTACTTGTATTGGCTTCTGAAGCAATTAATCGAAAAATCCATTAGTGAGTTGATCATTTTGGTTGCCTTACTCCCTGCAAATGAACAGGAATTGATTTTAACCCATTGTGAAAAAAATCACCTTAATTAATAAGTTGAATAATAACCAATTTTGACGAAAAATATAAAATTTTTCTTAAATTCAATTTATGTTTTACTTGAGAAAACTTCCATTATGATTTTTTCTTTTTTTCATCTTCCCTCGAGGGTTTGTGAAAACATCTTATATAATCAAATTAAAATAAAATAAAAAAAAGAAGTACACCTTTTTAAGTAGGAATTATAATTGATATAATAAATAATTTAATTTTAACATACGTGAAATAAAGACCTATATATCATTTTTAAGTCCTTGAAGCAACAAATTAAAAAAAATAGTATTAAAGATCTTTGCTAATTATCCCCAAGGGCAGATATATCAATTTTTTTTTCTTTTTGATTAAGGTAGAAATCATTGATTAAGAATATGATTTGTTTAGTGAAGTCTCCATTTAAATCACTCCGCCATATATCATTTCGAACAGATGATTCATATTAATTAATATTTCCAGTGTGTAAAAAAATATTATGATAATAAATTTGTAGATATTTTGCAAGGTTATTGTTTCCTTGGGGGCAGAATACATATTTTTAAACTATAATTAAATTTTGTTGAATGGTTCTATTAAAAAAAATAAATAACAAGAGACAAAAGTTTGATATAAATCAAAGAATGATTTGTAATCTAAGATAGTTATTAGATAAGAAAAAAATGTGAGATGAATTAAATCACAAAGAAAAGAACTTAATTAAAGGGTAAAAAACTATTTTTTTTTCTGTTATATATGCATATTTTAATGCAAATTAGCAATTAAATTTATAAAAGGATTGAGTTTTAAAAGACAAAAAATATGTTTAAAATTTTATTCAGTATAATCGAGTTTGGCAAATTAAAACTACCTTTCGGTTCCATTTTGAGAAAAATGCATAGCGCTAGTAAATTATGATATCGTGTGGATTTTAATTTTTTTTTTATTTTTTCCAAATAGCTAGAGAACATGATAAGATCTGACAACCAAATCACATGTGTAATAGCAAGACAAATATGCAAATTTTCATAATTAATATTCAAGAATCCACCTTTAATTTATACATTTTAGACTAGCTGCATAGCTCGCATTCGGCACCTAGGCTGGATATTCTCCTTCTGTACTGTGAAAATGTTCTGCCTAATCCTCAGGATTCGCAGGGACTTTGCAGTCAGGAGATTAAATAAAAAAATCTTTTATTTAATTTTTATTTGCCGACGTTTCGGTCGCCAAAAACAAATATTGTTAATTATATATACAAAAAATTAAATAAAAGATTTTTTTATTTAATCTCCTGGCTGCAAAGTCTCTCAAATCCTGAGTAAATCTCCACAGCCATAAAACATCAATTTATAGAGTTCTGCCTAATTTTTATGTAATAGAAACTTCTTAATGTTATTTTTCACATTTTCTTAAGTATTTAATGTAATTTTTCAAGTATTTTAGCACGATGAAGTCCCATCTCAAATTTTATTAAAAATAAAAAAAAAATCATTTTTAATGATAGGGGGGGTGAAGCATTTTCTTGAGTCTATAATTTCACGTATTTATTTAAACCCCGAAATTCGCCGACGTAATTGACAATATTCGCCCTGTTGAAGGTCGTGATTGGCGGCCGAACGTCGGCAAATGAAAATTAAATAAAAGATTTTTTATTTAATCTCCTGGCTCCAAAGTCCCTGCGAATGCTGAGTATTAGGCAGAAAATTTTTTACAGCACAGAAGGAGAATATCCAGCCTAGGTGCCGAATGCGAACTATGCAGCTAGTATAAAATGTATAAATCAAAGGTGGATACTTGTAAAATTTTAACAATCAATGAGTTCCCAAAGTAAATTTAGTTTTATCACAAGGGGGTTCTCTACTCCTAATTTCTATTATCGGTACTCATAATAACCACCTGTTCTGTATAATTTTCTAAACGCTGAAAAATCTCATAATTAATATTATATATATAATAATTAAATAGTTCATTGGTCAAAAATATTATTTACTTTTTTTACTAAAATGAGATTCGCCATTTATAAGAGGAGTTAATACAACATCCATTCCTGGAAAATTCTTTACTGGTACATATCAAGTTGGAAAATTTCTAATAGTTTGAGATGATGGAGAATAAAACCAGGAGGATTGTATTTAAATTTTACTTGAAAATTTTTGAATGTGGGAGTGGAAGTGGACTTCAACCCACATTTTTAATCTTTATTTATCTCATTTTATTATTTTATTCAAAAATTAATTTTTTAATATTATGAAAATGACAATCAAGAATATAAATCAAATTAGAAAATTAAAAAAAAAAAAATATTACACAAATGGAAATGAATCATTCAATTCCTAATAAAGAAAGATTTAAATAATTTAGGAGTTTGAAGTTCCTAAAAAAGAAAAATGTTTTGCATATCGATATTTTGTCTTATTATGGAAGTGATTTCGGAATGAGATAAAAAATATTTTTTTTTTATTTATAATAGTAATATAAAAAGAAGGAAAGATGAAGAAAAAAATGGATATTGTAATATTTTGACAGATCAGTCACAAAGTATTCGGCCTAAGCTAAGATAATAAGATGAATCATCATCAATCGATCGAGATTAAAAAGAAAAGATGTTTATAAATTCACGCTTGTCCAAATTTATTTATCAACACAAATAATAGCCTTGAACTCGAAATTTCTACTGAGCCTTGCGGGTGGCGAATTTCAGGCGTATCTAAAATTGAGATTTATTTACATCGTAAGAATATAAATTGCGAATGATAGGCTATGTATCTAAAAAAAAAAATCATTATTTAAAGTAATATCGATTATTAACCTTTCTTTTTTTATATAATAAACAAATGGATAACTAATAGCGAGTGTCGGTCGGTTTTTACTATTACGAAAGTTACCGAAAAAGTCGTAATTTCTATCATATTTTTACACCAACTTGATCAAAATTCAATTTTTTTTTTTTTTTTTTTTTTTTGCTTATCTGGCAAATTTCATCGGGAAATTTTCTATTGTAAACCTAGACATTTTGATTGCTCTCTTGGAGAAAGTGAAAATTAATTGAATATATAAGATCTATGATTAAATTTAGAAATAGTATTTTATAATCACTAAAATGACTTGTAATCAATATTTGAAATTAAATTTTAGGGAGTGATGCCTGTATACCTATATTTTCACTTCCATGAAAGGAAAAAATGACCTCATTTTAAAAATTAAAGATTTTGAAATTTTATACACACACACAAATTGTCCGTTTAATTTATGTCCATTTTTGATCTTGAGATTTCAACATAACGTAATAAAAACTTTGAATTATTGCAAATTGTGAATCTCTTTGAGTGGTGCTAAAAGAAATTTATACTTAACTATAAGAAAAATAAAAAATGAATAATTTTATAAGTATAGGATTATAAATAAAAAATAGTAATAATATAATGAGATAATGAAAAAAAATTTCTTATATGATATTTAAGAAAGTAATTTAGATGAATTATTAGAAAAAATATACAAGTAAAGAAATAATTGAGTTAAGTGGTTTTTTGAAGAAATAATTTAGCGGTTTTTCTTAATAATATGATATGAAAAAGAGAATAAGATGATTATTTTTGACATGAATAAATAAATATTTATTTTAACAGTGAAATAAATATCCTATTGGAGTAAACAAAACGATTAGAAAAAAAAATCAAAATTCAAGGTGGTTTTATTTAACACACTTATTTAAATTACAGAATATCTAAAAATATAGCAGAAGTAGATAATTTAGAATTTAGCTATTGCTAATACGAAATGAAAAAATAAATGATAATTATATATTACACTGTATAGGTAGTAGGCTATAACGTTTTTGAAATTACTCATGTTAGTAGGGCCTATTTGTTATCTAACTACACTCATTTCCCAATTAAAATATAAATTTCCTCTCACATAAAAAATATTAGAGAGAGATTTAGTTATAATTCTGTTCATTTTAGGTTACTGGACAGTAGGCAACACAAATGACAAACTCACTAATAGAGACAGAAAAAATGCTCTGAATTATTTTACCAATCAGCAGGAAACTTTTCCAGCAGATTAGTAAAAGACTATATCATCACTAATAGTTTTATTAATTTCTATTTTAAAATAAAAAATATGAACTCACCAAATGTTCCCCGGAGAGAACTTCCAGGAGCGAGATAAGATTGTGTCCATCGCGCAGATCCTCAAAAAGGTCTCCGACATGACGCCCTGCCTATAAAAACAAAGCACTTAATTAATATCAAAATATGTATCATCAAAATAATAGTTACAAATAATTATTAGGTTGGGTAATCAAATGATCTACATTATTAACATAATTATAAAGTGCAAAACAAAGACATAACTAGGGAATTAACAAGAATAACAATGAAGCTTTCGGGTAAAATTTATTTTCAAAATCTGTTTGAAAATGAATTTCTAAGAATAGGTATTTGAATGTAAATTTAAATAATTGATTGGAATAATGGAACAGTATAATTTGCAGTTAGTTTTAAAAAGAATTTTAAATCATAATCTACATATTATACGTAGGTTAAATTCAAACAATATACAGAGCATATCTATAATTTTTATTTTTTTTTAACTGAAATTTTATATTCTAACGAGTCATGCACCTCAAAGTCAGCTAACCTGACAGTAGCCAACAAGCTAACTAAATTATAGATCTATTTCCTTCGGGGCTTTTTCATCTCCTCTATGCTATTCTAATGGTCTATGGCCCCAAACCCCCCCCTTAACTTTCAGCACCACCAACATGTCTTCAAACAACCTTAAAGTTAAGTTAATCAGGTGTTTAATAAATAAAATTTATGAAGGCCTTTAAATAGAAATTTGTTTTTTCAGTTTTACACATTTATATAATCTTGTTGTATTTACATATTTATAGGCTTGTTTGAATTAAGAAATTTTTGGAAGAATTTTTTGGGATCTATAAATAGGAAATTATGATATATGAACGAACAAGATTGCACATTTCATATAATAAATCAAATAGAAGCTATACCATATGTGTAATTAAAAATAAAATTTCCTAGATCCAGTTACTCCAATCAATAAAACTTGTGTAAATTATCTTTTGAAAAGAGAAGACTAACAATTGATAAATGCCAATAGGTCATCTGAGATGATCTATCAGAAACGATCGTTTAGATCGGATTGGCCAATCCTGAGACACATTTGTATGTATGATTTATTAGCTCGATTAGCATATACGTCATACGCTGATGGGCTTAAAATGATTCCTATCTAAATTCCACACACTTCCCAGGCCAAGACACGCCCTGGGATAGGAGACCCCAAGACAAGCGCCAGAACAATTGTGGACCGGCGACTAGCTGGATTCATTGTGTAAAACAGCAGTCTGTCTTGAAAATAAATCTAAACAATCGATCAGATGTGAGTATTTTGCAATGTACAAAAAAGAGGCGGAGTCCTTTGGTTGAGTAAAAGAGGAAAGAAAGGGATCCAATAAACTAAATGATTAATACCAATGATAAGATGAGAGAGAAGAAAAAAAGATTTGAATTACAAGCAAGCAAATAGACAAAAACAGAAGCCAACAAGAACAGCGCAATTCGGATTTGAATAAAAAAAATAAACACCTTCATTTTGTACAAAATTTAGAGAAAATGGATAAAGTAACAATTTCAGTATTAAAAAAAAAAATAAACAAAATGAAGCCGTTTTTGTTTTAATAAAGGAAAAAAAATTCGATAGAACACTCGAAAAGTGCACTTACTGTTGGCGAACAGCAGGGCACGCCGTTCGTATAGGTACAGACATGAAGACACGTGAACGCCTGAAGAAGGTCACCCGACACCAGGAAACGTCGCCGCCACCAACAGACCACAAGCACCCAAGGGGTTAAGGGTTAGCAAAGAGCCGAATCCGATTAAGAAATTGAAAATAGGGAAAGAGAGAAAACAAACGAGACCCATGAGTGAACGATGCACAAGTTAAAAAAAAAATTATGAGTGATGGAAAAAATTTAATTTGGTTCAGGGCTGTATTTCTAAATAGGGTAAAAAGACTGCAGCCTAGAGCGGCAAAAAAAAATTCAGGGGCAGGAGATTGGCAATTTATTTAAAAGTTAAAATGAAGTATTTCTGGCAAAAATAATATTTTCTGTACGAATTTAAGAAAAAGAAAAAAGATGAAAACACCAATGAACTCTATTATCATTTTGTTGTATAAAATAAATGTATTAAGCAAATATAAACTTTAGAGGGGGCGGGAAATGTACTCTAGTCTAGGCGGCATACTCTTAAATCCGGCCCTGATTTGGTTGGTGGAAAAAATTTAATTTTTTCTCTATTAAATCAACCATGAAAAGAAATTTAAATTTTATTGATGAAATTATTAACTTCTCTTTATCTGTATTTAACACTTCCTTCCCATCAGGAAATGAGAAATTTTTATTAATAGAATAAATAAATATATTATCTTGTAACTAGTCTGATGCTATTATATTATTTTCCCGTTTTGAGAAAAATAAATAAATAATTTTTCTAAAATCTCGGTAAAAAAAAAATGTTCCTTTAAGTAGCGAGAAAAGAATTTGAAAATTTACTTGTCTTTACAAAAAAGACAGGAAAATTATTAGAAGATGGATAAATATTTAGAATCCAAAAGTGAGTGATATGACTAATTTATCAATTATTTCGTCTTTTGTAATTTTTTTTTTTTAAACAAATGAATGAAATTAGCATCAATTAAGAATAATAATATGAATTTTCCACAAATATTCAATGTCAATTATTATCATTAACGAATAATTTAGTTATTTCTGTTTAAATAATAATAATTTAAAAACGAAAACAGACATTAAATAATTAAATTTTCCTTTTATGTTGTTTTAGTGAAAAAAAAAGTCAAAAAAAAAAAAATAATTATTATGTAATTTGAATGAGAATAATGAATAATAATAGATAATGAAATTCTATACACGATGTTTAAATGAGAAATATCAAGGTGTGAGATCTTTGATTAAGAGGTGGGGTCAGTTGATGAAAGCTCAAATTTCCAATTGCTGTCAATATTAGGAAAGATTGCAAAATTTAAGTTTTTTTTTTTTTTAATGAATTTTTTTTTATAAAAAATAAATTAAGGTTTTAAAAATATTTGTGTATCGGGTATGTCTAACTTAAGAAGATTTAATGTGTATGTGTCGATCGACCTCTCTTAAACGAATTTATCTACCTATTTTCGGACACCTAAAAAGTGGATTTAAATCTTTAAAAAATGTTTAGAGTCCATGAGGAAAAGTAAAAAAAATGAAAATTTTTAACCATAAAAAATGATATTTCACACCTAAAGGGTAATTGATGAGTAGCATGATGAAGAAAGAAAAGCAGCTAGCATTTATTTAATTTATTTAAGGAACATTAGGCTAACGTTTCGGTCTCGGCCGAAAATATCTTCAAAGTGTGATAAATAGCTCATAAGCTCTGAAGATGGTCTCGACCGAGACCGAAACGTTAGCCTATTGTGCCTTAAATAAATTAAATAAATGCTAGATGCTTTTCTAACGTTTCGGTCTCGGCCGGGAATATCTTCAGTCAAAGTGTGTTAAATAGCCCATAAGCTCTGAAGGTGGTCTCGACCGAGACCGAAACGTTAGCCTAATGGGTTTTAAATAAATGCTTTTCTTTCATATTCTGTTACTAATCAACTACTTTTATCCAGCTATAAATCTATTTTTCCCAAAGGGTATATGGGGATAAATATAAGGAATTAACAAACTACGTTAAGAATATAACAAAAAAAAATCACAATATGAATATTTATAATAGAAAAAAACACACATCAAGAAATTCATTGTTTGGTTAAATTTTTATTTTATAATAACATTTATCTGAGAAATACTAAGTAAGAAAGATAAAGTAAGTATGAATGAGTGCATTGAAAAGATATGTAATCAGTACGTGCAAAATGCCCCATCTAAAAATGCGGACGTTCTTTTTTTTAGCCGAAGAGAAAAAAAAAAGACGAGTATGAAAAGAAAGAGAGGATTGTGTTGATTGTGGATTTCCAAGATGGTCAAATATGGTCAAAGCCAACCTGATAGAATAGTTTTCAGTTTTCCTCCAACCAACCCGTCATTAAGCCTGGTTAATTACGTGACCATGCAAGGAGTAGTTTCTGAATTGGATCTTTATCTTGTATTATCAATGCATGCCTTAGAACATTCATTTTCGAACCAAAGTGACGTGCAGATAAATGCTAGGATAATCACAATTACAAAAGATAAGAATAACCAATGAGTAATCAAAATTAAACTAGGGGTTGGAGAATTTTTTTTTTATTCACGTTAATTTTTTTTAATCGGTCAATGATAAAAAAATGTAGCTTTATACATTATTTATATCAATAACTTTAGGCTGTATTGAAATAATGATAAAAATATTATCTATCTTCTTTCTTTAAACTCGGCATTATAAAGAAATATTGATATTGAATCTAAAGGAAAACCGTGAGAGAAAATAATTTTTTTTATAAAATTTCCTTTAAAGGTTACTGCTATCATTCATTGTATAAATATTCATTGGAATATTGTATAGATTGCATTGGCAGACAATTCAAATAAATAACTTATTAATTAGTATATATAAAGAAATTAGTGTTATCTTTCTTGACACATGGTTTACAGATGCGCTATCAGTTCTGATGATGGCTCTCATTGAGGCCGAAACATGTAAACCAAAAATTATTTGTAAATCAATGAAGTCAGTGGCTGTTTTTCTATAAACAGGAGAAGGAGCAGGTGCAGCCAAAAATAAAGTCTCCGATTTATTACAATTCAAAAAGACATATAAATTTACATGTATTGTCCAAACTACTAACTCCGAGACGTTAACAATTTTGAAAGAATGAAGATGGCCAATAAAATTAACACGAAACGTCTCGTCGGAGGCTTTTTATTTTTGGATGAACCTGCTCCTTGTCCTGAAAATTATTTGATTTTAATAATTATATTGAAGGACCACCTGTAACATGTTGTCCAAGAAAGAAAACGCTAGTTTTTTATAGATATTTATAATAAATTTTTGGACTGCATCCACCACTCTAACAAAATTATTAATTAGTTATTAATATTTGATTAATTGCTCCCGGATTATGAATGCTTTGTTAATTCCCAGGTAGATTTATCAACCACTTCTAGAGAGATCTGGAGCAATTAATCGGAAAAATTCGTTATTTTAGGTGTGTGTACACTGTAGATTTTTTTGCTAGATTTAGTCTCGCTAGAGCTATATGAGACTCCATCTACAAATGGACACACTATTGAGAGCACTCTAGCTAGAGTAGCAGTGGACACACCTTTAGTTTCTTGGATTGTCTGAATGAAAACATTGAAAAGATATGTAGTCAGTATCTTTCAGCAACCAAACACGAACTTAATTTCCTTAATCTCTGTTATATTTTTACAATCAAAAGTCAGTATCTCCAAAAATAACTCCGTAAAGCTTACAAAACTTATTTTTTTTACTAACCCCAAAAAACTCAAAAAAAGTTTGGTTCGAAAACAAATATTATATATATTTAGAATATTGGAAGATTGTTGGGATATTTTTTTGTATTCGGAAGGAGGAGGAGATTACCTTGCTGTAATTCCAATGCTAGACATGAAAGAGACAAGAGAGGCAGTTAGTTCCAGATACCCATTCACTATTAGAGGCGAGTCTCATTCGATTCGCATCAATGGCGCCAAATCTTTAAGGCCCTTCAATGTTTGAAAAGACACAATGGCCATTTTGAACAAATCAATTAACAAACGTTTATCTCCAGAAAATTACTAGCTTTCAAAGATTGAACATAATAATTCATCGTTATAGGGTGTTAAGAAATATTATCTGACAGGTAACACGACATGGATCATTAGAATATCATTTCAATAAATCTTAATTAATAAATAATATAAATAAAGTTTATTTTGATAAAATCATTAATTAAAATAAATTTTTTACTGTTTCGTCATCTATCTTGTTCATCACTATAATAAGTATAAATATACATGATTAAGTAAAATTTCAAAATAATTTCATCAATTATTTATTTCTTAACAAGTTTTTTGCTTGTCAATATTTTTTCCCTATGGATTTCTCATGTAGTTTTTGGCATCTATGGCCATAACTATTGAAATTAATTGGTAAAAATAAATCTATATATTTAAATGGAAAAAATATGAGCATACATTTTTATTTTGGATGAAAATTTTTATTTATTTAAAAAATCTGAACTAGGAGTGTGTGAGGAAAAATATCCTATAATTTTTTATATATTTTTGAATATAAATATGCAATTATTAAATGAATCGAGCTGTTTATTTAATTTGCAATGACCTAGATTGTCCGGGAAATGCATAGATTTTTGAATGTCTCATATAAAGGAAGTAAAAAAAGATTAATGACTAAAGGGTAAATTTTATGATCTTTCAATAAAATTGACAAGAACAATTTTTATAAGCTCAATAGAGAAAATGGGATCATTTTAATTGTAAACATTTCAATAATTTTTAATAAGATAAGGGGTGAAAATTTCACCCTCTAGTATAATAATAATCCATTAAATTTTTGAATATTTCATATATCTTAAATGTGAATATCTAGTGAATGATTAAAATAATAATAATTTAAATTATCTTCGATAGTTATTAAATTCACCTTGAAACTTATTATCAATGAACAAATTATTCTTCAAAAATAAAAACCCCTTTTTATTCTTTATTTTTAGAGTTATTAACAAATCCATATTCAAAGGACGTTTGTATTAAAACTAAAAATTGGGCTTTATATAGAAATATAATAAATATAATCCGAATCTAAGGTTCATTAAACAAAGATAATAATACCCTCAAAGTGAAAATCAACTGAGAGAAAATATTTAATAGTATTTTGAGTTCTTTCAGCTAAAGTGTTAAGAGCTATCATTCTATTTCTTCTTGAGTTAAACTTAACAAAAAGTTAAATGAACATGGAAGAAATATTGATAAATGAGTTAGTTATTTATATTTAGAAATTTTTAAAGGAGAAATTAGAAATAATTCAATTGGCCGCATCAATTGATTAGAAATTGGCAAGTTTAATTGAGATATGCTCGCTTTACAATTAGAAATTACCCTAAATATAAAAATTCTGAAACGCCTTGTCAGGAAAGGATTTTTTGATGGCATGGTTCGTGTCGCCCCTCATTTTCCTATCAGCAGCACTCTCCTAGATTACAACAGGCAATTATTTAAAATGTTTCACCTGCACTACCACAAAAGAAGTACAAATTGGAACTAAACAACCCTGGGGGCCTCAAACCCATTTTCAAGACGAGGAGGAGGTGTTGCGTGTTTGCAAAACCCTCACCTTAAAATTAAAATGGATTTAAAATACAAATTCAGAATGCGGTTACAATAGAATTTATAAAGTTTCAAGGTTTATTTGAAATTAGAGCAAAAATGGGATGGAAAAAATTAATTAAAATATAATTTAAGCAAGATTCCGTTTAACGCGAATAATATTAATAGTTGCGATTGATGTTTAAAATTCAATTTAATTTATTAATAAATAAATTATAAAATGTCATACTAATTCCATGAATAATTTATGTAATTATTTTTCTAAATCTAATTGGGTCATTTGTAATTGCATCTTTATTTCATTATGTTTATTTGAAATCCCTGGTGACGAGGACTTGTCTGCTTGCGCAATTCAATAAATCAACATTTGACACGATTGAAGAGTGACATTATTCTAGAGATCGAGAGAGAAAATTTACATTTACGTCGATCAAACTAACTCAAGGCTTTATGTGTTGATTATAATTTTTCTCCCTTAAATGATTAGGGCATAATCTATTTTGCTTAATAGGAAGAGGCTCTTTTTGATGCTATACAAATTAGGAGCCAAATTCTTATAAAAATCAAACCTGATTAAATTACTTAGGTAATAAAAAAAAGCAAATTAAAATCTCAAATCTAAATGATAATTTTTTTAATGGTTCAAGCATATATTAATTTAAATTAATTGAACATTTCGCAACTAATGTTTTGGCTGTCATCAGATGTGTTTAGCTTATCAAAGTGAAAAAATGATAGCTTTACAATTATCAAGAAATAAATCTTATATTATCAATAACCTAGCCCGGTCATACCAGATTTTCTGCCCTGCCCCATAATTCAAAGTCAGGAACTTTATTATTATTTGAAATTCCTATCCGGATACCCGTTTATTTACCCGAGCTGATTCGGTGCACGAAGACACATTTCTTAAGTACAGTGAGCCCCACAATTAAGTCCCCACCTGATAGCTAGAGCCTTAAGAATATGGTAGGGTGGGTGTACCAGTGCCACACCAGCACCAGTAGTAGACCATTTCAAACTTCAAACCGAAATATTAACCATCTGTTGAATTCTCAGCCACTTTTTTTACTTTTGGTAGGACTGCTGTACTTCTACCAATCATGTAATCATAGATACAAGTGATGTATACGCCAATTATATCATTAAAACTCACATAATCCGAAATATAGTTTATGGTGAAATAATTTTAAATTTGAAAAGGTAAAATAATATCATCTGTACCAGATTTTACGTTTTACCTTTTCGGTCATTAAAATTATTTCACTCTACACCATATACCATACCATATATACTATACCATATACTTAGGGCTCTAGCTTTCAGGTGGGGACTTAATTGTGGCGCTCACTGTACAACCGACCTCTGTCCGTAGCACTCTCCCCGTGAAGTTACATTATGCCCTACCTCTAACTCCGCCTCCTCATTTCTAGCTAATGAACTAATCCTTATTTCTGGTTCCATCCAGTTCCTTTTATGCAACCTCTTCTATGCTAGGGAAGATGTCCTAGTTTGTGGAGGAACTCCCTCAGCACAGGCGTGTAGCCTACTCCTTTCAAAGAATGCATCACTGAGAGGGAACCTTCATTACGCGCCATTTCCACAGAATAGAATGTCACAGCACCTCCTCTCCTAATAGAGTTTGTCTGGGAGCTATTGTGGTAAGATCCAATATTCCAATCCAGTGATTGTGTTTACGTTAAATAAATATTTTTATTTAATGAAAAAATTTCGCAAACCCAGGATTTGAACACGGATCTTCTTTGTAGAAGCCGACACCGCTACACCAGCAAGCCCCTTTCAGAAACTTTAGGAATCTGATCTTTAAATAACAAATAGGCTTGAATAAAACCAACTTGTGCGCGATTATTTGTAATCTATTGTACTAACGAAAATAAATATAGGGTGGATATTTGTTATGTAATAATTTCTCTTAATCGATTTTTAATTGTGATTTATTTCCTTTTGTATTCCGACGGAAATTAAATAACATTAAAAAATAATGAATACTTAAGTATTTCGAGGTGAAGTATTTTAACAAAATTTCAAGAGTTTTATTTTGATGGACTCTAAAATCTCAGTTACAGCGGAAATCAATCAAATGCGGAAACATATTTTTTACTTAACCTTGAAAATATTATTTCCCAATAGATCCCCTCCCATATTTATCAGTTCCATAAATATTAAAATTACCAATTAATCTTTAAAAACCCCAAGGTGAGTATTCACTATTAAGGTGATTTTATTTCCTATACAAATATACTAATAAAATATAAATAAATAATATTTAATTTATTCAACAAAATGAATAACAAAAAACAAAGATCAAAGCACAATCTATAATTATTTTAAAATCTACATTAGGAATTCGTTTTAATAATATACTGAATATGAATAAAAATGTTTTTTTTATAAATTATCATATATAAATATGAAAAAAAGTAAATTATATAAAGAGTTTAATAAACAAATTTTTTATCAAGCAATTTAACCAATAATAATAATTATTATTATTAGGGCTATTATAGATTATTATTTTAGGATCATTAATCTTTAGCGCTAAAAGCATTAATTAGGTATTAGTTTTTTCTCTAAAGATTTGCATATTCATTAATTAAATAAAATTTGTCTCATTGGTTTTATTAAGAAATAAAAAGTAGAGGGATTTCGAAATTTAAATAAAATTATTATTAGCCAAAGGAATGAACTCGAACTGGTAGTATATTTTTAAATTTATAATTCAATTTTTAGCTCACGACATCTCACTTTATTTAACTAACGAAGACATTCATCAAATATTGGGAATGATTTTATAAAGTTAGTTAAAATTTTATTATATCAAAAAATTAAATCTTAATTCAATTTATTTAATGATATAATATAGTTGTAACTGGGGTAGAACCCAGATCACCTCCTTAAACTAAGGAAGAATTAAAACAAGTGATGACATCAAGTAAATAATATGGTCTATAATCGTATCAAACAAAAAATCATTTAAGAAGGCTTTTTTTATATTGTAGGTTATTATTTTTTTAAATTTTATTTTGTGAAATTTTTTAGATCCATATTAGGTTTATTTGGCAACATTGAAGCGAATTTTAAGATTCTCGTTTAATAGATAGAAGTGTCCAAGCCAGAAAGCCCTTCAAATTCCCAATTAGCATCATCTGTTCAATAAATGGTAAGAATAAATAAATTCCTTTAAGCATTTATTTACCTTCTTAAGGTGCTTGTTGACCCATTTCGTGAAGGTCTTCTTCTGGATCGCATCTCGTTCATCTGCAAAAAAGAAGAGAACAAAAAGGGTTAGAAAGTCCATTACATTCTTTCTCTTTATAAATGGACCGGATTTTATTATTCAAAGATTCCGGTTCCCGTGTGAGTGAACTCCAAGAGCAAAAGGTATCAGAAACTGTATTTGGGTCGTTTATCTTTTAATAAATACCATTCTAAAAATTTAAATTTCCTATTACATATTTAATGTATATTTCCTTGCATTTTAATTTTCTATGAGTCGTCGTCTGTGATAAAATAATCGTATCAAATTTGGTTAACCATGATAATGTAATAATATTGAAATAAATATGTCACTAGATAATATGATTTTAAGAAAAATTATTATTGAGATTTATAATGAAAATCTGACATCAAAAAGTATTAATAATTTTGAGAGATATGAAAAAATGTCATAATAACTTAAAAAGAATCAATAATAAATATGTTAGATACTACGTATTTTAACATTTTCATAGATTTTAATACAAAAATAATTAATTAGAAAAACAACACGTCAGATTAAAAAAAAAAAAAAAATACAAAAAATGCACACCATGCATAGTAGAAATTATTTATAAATACATGAAAATTTAAATATAAGATATAATCAAGGTTGTTTTGGAAGGTGTCCAAAAAAGATAAAGAAGTAACCAACATCTCTCATCTGGGCGGTTTATCTTCATTTAGAAAAAATGTTGAAGTGTAATATATAGAGTATATAATTAAAGTCCAGTTTTTATTTTACCCTAAACATTTTCAAATACTTGTTTTAATAAACCATTAACTCTTTTATCAATTTTTGTTTTCTAAAGGATTTGTTTAATAATTTTTACTTATACAATATTAATTTAGTTGAAAAATATTTCGAAAGTTCACCTTTTCAAATAAATATTGATAAAAAAAAAATGTTATTTGATTGAATTTATTTATATTGATAGTGGTTTTCTAAAAATAAGGGGCGCATTGTTTATATCAGCCCTTGGAGCAAGAAAATCTACCCTAAGGTGCGGACCTGTATATATTTATAGGTGCGAGTGCGAGATGGCCCTCCCACTCCAATTAAAAAAATAAATTATCACCTGAACCGGTAAAACGTTAGCTAGGAACAAGTGAAACAAATATGGAAAAACAAATAAAATCAATGAGAAAGTTTCTGTTTATTAATAAACTATTAGAAAAATATTCCATAAAAACTGGATTTTAATTTATATTCTTAGAAAATTAAGAAAATATATTCTTTTATAGCCTTTTTTTTATAGATTTTTTTTTTCCTATTAATAGCTACTCTCAGGGATGTAGGGAAACATTTTCAAGAGGAGAAGAGGGGGAGAGGTCAAAAATGCCAACTAAATTTAGTCAATTTGTCAAATGTATACAATTCACATACTTTTTTCATCAGTCAGAAATTATAAAAAATATTTTATTTTTTTGAAATTTATTCACTGGAGTTGGAGGACGTGATGGATCGGATCGTCCAAACTCCCCTTTCCCTGCATGGGAAAAGTTATGATAAATGCTTATGAAAAGATGAAGAAGGATCGCCGTCGACGGGCTCGAATCGGATATGGGAGTCCAGGGGGTAAGAGATGACAGTCAACGGCGAGATAAACCGAAACGTTGAGTTTTAGCAAGCCTCTCTCTGAAATGTTTATATTTTTTATTCTATTAACTAAATAGACTAGTAGCGTTTAAAAAAAAAGAGCTTTTTTAATCTAAGAATACTCTGTTGCCTTCTCTCATATGAAAAATAAAAAAAGATAGATCAATAGATAAAACTCTCTCTTTATTTTTTATTTTTTTATGAAAAAAAGATTAAAAAACAAAAAAATACCTCAAATAAAGGATGTTGGAGAAAGGAAGCAGAGATCGGAACAAAGGAGAGACTGAGGTGATCTTGAACACGACGTTGAAGACATAGTTGTATGTGAGTTTATAGATGAGCGCCATGACACCAACTGAGGCGGTCTCTCAAGGCGTTTAATACAGGGAACATGGCGCCGACGACAAATGAACCCGAATAAAACCGAACATTCACGAATGATGGGGCGATTGGCGGGGAGGGGTAGGAGGAGAGGGGAGGGAGGAGGTAATGATAAATTGAAACAAAGAGAATAAAGTTGCAAAACTTTCAGCTTTTACATACATTTCAATATTCCTTTTTTTTTTTTTATAAATTATAATAAAATCTCGACATCAAATTTTTGATGCTATATCAAAAAGGAAAAATAAACAAGACAATACCAATACGATATCACCATATAATGACGAGTATTATTATTAAGAACTTTTTAAAACTAAATAGGTAATTATATTTGAAGAGAAATAGGAATTTTAATGGTAAAAGAATCTGTAATCATTGCAAATTATAGTGCAAAAGCTCTTCTTATTCTTAAGGTGCAAATCAAGCTTGGCAGATGTGATGTCATTTCTTTCGTTTTGGATATGTGTGAGTGAGTGCAATTAAAGGAAAGAAGGGGGTGGGGAGAAGAAGGGGAAGTAAGTATAGATGAATGGAGAGTTTATATCAATGAAGTGTAAGAAAAGGGGGTCAGTCAAGTCACCGGCCACGTGGGCGGATTATATAAATACACAATATGTATTAAAGATTTATATCACGGCTAATATAATAAATGAATTTAAAGAAATCGTCAATCTTGTATTAAGAAATATTCTTAACATGTTTATAATAGAGTCATGTTGTTAATAATTCAGTATAAAATTCTTAAGAATATTTTAATGAGAGGATATGTGTCAAGGAAAAAAAACTATTTTACTCTGAGTGATATATAGACCTAAAAGTAATATAATAGTATTACTTAAGTCCATTTCAATATAATAATATATGTGTATAGTGTTCTATGTTTGGCTGAATAATACAAGAATGGTAATATTCAAGAAAGAAAGAAATTAGGTAACATAGGAATTGTAATATAAATCGAAATAACCTGGTAGAAAAATGATATAGGCTTACTATCAAATGTGATTTACTTAATTAAAATAGTTAAATAATAATCGAGATCAAAAAGTATTTGAATAAGATATAAAATAATATTCAATGAATACCTCGATTTATACTTGACAAGTCATATATTTAACAAATAGGTGAATATATTTATTTGATTGCTGGCCAAACGCTCCATAGCCCCTGGGAATCGACTCCAGGATCTCCAGCCTTTCCGAGGCAACGGTGCGATATTCTTTGTACCAGGCAACCGGACTCTCGACCAACACCAACAAATACATTCCCTATATATGCATGTTGTCTCTAACAAGAGAATTGAAATGAGAAATCTTTAAAGTAAAATTTTCCACTTGTCGGCCGCTTTTTAAACCAGAGACAGACATCTTGTCTGTTAGAGAAATGCATTTCATTTATAAGGAAAGTATATGTTGGTGTAGGTCGAGGGATCGGTGTCCTAGAGGCTGGAGATCCTGGATTAGATTCCCGGGAGTCATAGAGCATTTGACACGCCAACAAATAAATATACTCACAAATTAATTAAATATTTTGAAAGGCGATTAAAATATGGATTATTTTATTTAAAAATTCGAAGAAATAAATGAAAAAGCAAGTGTAAACCAAGGATTTGCAAAATGCGGCACAAGAAGGGAGGGAAGAAACAAGCAAAAAAAAAGAATATACCCAAAATTAAAACAAGAGAGTCTATAAGAAAGAGGGTCTTCCCCTTTATTTTAAATATAAATCTGTTTTAGGAGTAAGTTTAGTGAGAGCAAGGGTTTTATAATTAGAATCAACCTAATTTTTTTTTTCTTAATAAAAGAGAAAAAAAAATTTATAAATCAGAAGATCCTGAGCCTATAATCTTGGTCATTTTGCAGTTATAACTGATCATTATCTCATTTAATATATCTGTAATTAAACATATAATTTGCATTTTTAAACACAGGATAAGGTAATAATAATATTAGTTAAATGACATTGTGGGCCTCTCGGGGCACTAAGGAATAAATAAGTAATCTTCATATACGAGTTTGGCCTATGGCTAAAGGAAAAAAAATTAATTGAATTGACTGGGCATGCTTTAAAGAAGAATATCTTCGTAGTTCTTATTGTTAGATAAACAAGTAGAGATGAAGATTTTGCAAAAAAAAATAAAATCTTTTTTTATTCGTATTTCTATAAAAAAATTTTTTCGTTAAAAATTCCTGTTTTATTTATTTTTGTTTTTTTTTGCATATAGCCCAACAATAACCGGAGTAAGATATCAAGGTCTTATTTTTCACCCTTTTTCATTCCGCCATCT
Organism: Euborellia annulipes; assembly: GCA_023213315.1. Lineage (NCBI taxonomy): Eukaryota > Metazoa > Arthropoda > Insecta > Dermaptera > Anisolabididae > Euborellia > Euborellia annulipes. Next base: position 67,306 of record JAKCPI010011664.1, on the reverse strand, counting down.
GCTTGTTGACTCGCCGGATGTCTTTGTATATAGAGGAAATTTAAATAAATTTTAATGAGCAGAACCAAAAATACACATGAACAAACTAGGAAGAGAAAAATACAGAGGGAACATTAACAGACCTTTCGCTATGAATAAGCCAAACTAGCCTATATATAGAAGTATTTGATTCGCAAAAAAAAAAAAAAAAAAAAAAAAAAAAACTTGCACTTTTCTCTATACCAATCTCCGCCTCCGGAGAGAAGTTGGAATTATAAACAGACGTATTTAATATGAAAATGAACGTGATATTTATCTTATTTCCTTTTTTCCCACAAATTTATCTTATCGCTTAATTTATCACAAGAAGAAGGAAAGGAAGAAATGTCTTTAATAAATATAATATATTGTAAATGAGTCTTCTCAGGTTTATTTCAAATGTATTTTTAAGCAAATGCTCATTGATAGAAATTGTAGAATCAACTCGGTTGCCTAGTCTGACTTTCACAGGGGTAGCTATCTATTCTTTTTAACAATAAATAAAAAAAAATCTGGTGACTGGTCGCACAGCACATTACTTTCTCTTACCTTCGGTAATCGAAGGTTGTATTCTGTGCTTGACACTCCAGATTTTTTGTGTCGAGATATATTTATTTTTCACCGATATATTAAAATTCTAGATGTAAAAATTTATAAACATGGGAAAATATTTTTATATGATACCATGGAAAACCATTTCTCCTCTCTTTCCTATGAAGCACAAGATTAAAGTGTGCTTCAAACAATTTTCAGGACAAAATGAGAATATACATTTGAAAGAGCATCTAAAAAATAATTTTTTTTTTTTTTTATTAAAATGGGGGAATTTTGAGAAAAGAGGAAAAAAAACACCAGAGTAAAGAAACCCCTTTGCCCGTTTTTTTTCAAAAGCTTCGTTCACGTCTCAGGGGTGTACCTAACTTAAATATAAAATTTCAACCCCTTAGCTCTTTTCGTTCTTGAGATTTTTGTTCATAGACAGATCATGTCGCGAAAACCACTTTTTTGGATTCAGGGGACCTCAAAACGTGTATATCCATCAAAATATCGAATTTTTGACATGAATTCAATACTTTCTCTCTATATATTAACATATATAGAGGTAAGAGAAAGTTATGAGTTATTTTGAAATTCCGTTATTATGAGAATAAAAGGTAAAAATACGTTTTTATTATAATGAGCTCTCAATGAATTCATCGATAACGTCATCATTGCCAAAGACTCTACAATTTGCTTAGACATCGGATATTTTTGCTCGTGTCGGCGTCCATGATCAGGGATGTTAGGATCTATAATTTAATCTTAATGACAAAAGAGAGAAAGTTTCATTTTATTTAACAGTTTATTATTAAAACAGCAGGCCTATCCTTTAAGTTTATAAGTGAATAAAGTAGGTAGGTGTCCTGCCATCTTTGAATCAGGAATTCCTAGAAATGTCCATTGAGATTTCGTCAGAGAATAGAATCTGTCAGCGATTGAATACGATGCGTCATTCTTTGATATTGAATCAGAAAAACTCCTTTAACAGTAATGGATTATAAATCCATACCGAACGTGATATTTCGATGCTCTAAAAAAATTATTCATACGCAAAGACGGCATAATCTTTAATGATATATAATAAATAAGGAAAATCAGGACAAAGAGAACAGTTTAGTACAGAAATAGTAATAATAATATATTTAAATAGATCTGAAAAATGTGGTCTTGAAATTTGGGAATTTCGAACATCAAATAAGAAATTTTTGTTTGTTAATTAAATATGTAATTTTATATATGATGTGAGAAAAATGGAATTGCTAAATTTAAACAAATGTTGTTATACAAGGATCAAGAAAATGCCCTTTTGTCTATGCTTGACGTCTTTTTTCAATATTAACATAAAAGTGTAAGCTAACAAGAAGATGATTCAAATGAATGAACATTTAATATTTAAAGGGTCCTTTTGACTATTTTCTGAAATGAAAAAGAGACTATGCAAATATATTAAAAAACAATCTCTCTCGCTCTATTGGATCATGGGAATTTTTGAAACAACAAACGAACTCTCTATGAGGAGATAGTTATATTTAAATACGTAGGTGTTAGTCAAAGAAAAAAAAAATAACGGGAGAAAAAAAATGAATGAATTCAAAATATGATGCTAATACAAGAGGTGAAATGATTTTCATTATGTGAAGTAGAGATAATAATCTCTGATTACGGGATTTATGAAAGAACCTCTTGGCTGCTTTGAAAAATTGCATGAACCTCTTCAAACAATAATAATAAATATAAAATATTAATTAAGTAAGAAAATGAAACAAAAATAAACAAATAAAGGTGTCCAAAAAAAAGTTAATTACAAAATTATTGTAACAATGGTAATCTAATTTTTTTTTTTTTTTTTTTTTAAACATTCACACTTTTTCTTTCCTCATTCACACTCACACTCACACACACATTCACTCGGTCATTTCGGCAACTTAGGCATTTAAGACTTTGACGATAACCGTTATTGATAATATACACATATTAGGGGTCCAGGCATTCTTATTTATAATCTAATTTTAAATTCATATTGAATGATGTTATCGTTATTTTATATTGTTTTAAGGGGTGCTTAACAATTGTTTCCATTGGTTACCCATCCTGTTAAAGTCATAACACATACCCAGCCCCCGGAGTGTGGCATAGTAGGTAGCGTGCCTACCTCCTATACCAAACGTCGCGGGTTCGGACCCAGGCAGTCCGATGATTTTATTTAAGCCATTTGGATACCAGATGGCTTAAATAGAAATGCCTGAACCCACAATAGATATATTACTCTACAACGGTTATCGTCAAAGTCTTAAATGGCCTAAGTTGCCGAAAAGACAGTGTGAATGTGTGTGTGAGTGTGAGTGTGAATGAGAAAAAAGTGTGAATGTTTATAAAAAAAAAAAAAATGATGTTATCGTTATTTTATATTGTTTTAAGGGGTGCGTAACAATTGTTTCCATTGGTTACCCATCCTATTAAAGTCATAACACATACCCAAAATTTAAACAAAATCAGTTGTTAGTATAATATTAGATTTGATAGAATCTATCTTTTTTAGCGATATTCACACTTAATTAACAGCATAAACAGTAAAGTAAAATTTTATCTATGATTTATACACGTTTAAAATTTTATATAACCCCAATAAATGAAATTAAATCTTTGTTGTAAACCTGTTCAATATTTATTTTGTATATACCTACTATTAGCATTGAAAGGTGCATGTTAAAATGCAATATCCGTTTATGTAAGAATCATTGAAAGGTGGAGCAGTTAATATTTATTATAATTTGTCTAATTATATTCTTACAAGAAATAATAAAATCTTTAAAACATATTATGTTGTTATTCAAGACAGGAAAGATGATGAAAAAAAAAATTATAATTAAATGAAGCGATTCTTTAGATGTAGGACTATTATAATTTATTCATGTAAAATTGCATAACCGGGCAATTTTTACAAGAATAAAAGAGTTTAATTTTCAAAAGGAGAGGGTGCGACGCAGGTGGTCCGAGTCTTTAAGAGGGAGACCCAGGAGTGGAGCGGGGAAAATAAAATCTAACAATAAATAATAAAATAATATTATTATAAGTCATTTAAGCTGCTGAGACCATTTTTACAAATTTATTAAATATATTTTATTGATGGCTACAGTTGGGCGATCAACACCTTTGTTTGTCGGGGACCACCGATCCCACAACTAAAATATTATTTAAGGATTTAAGGGAAAGTAGCCGATTTTCGGATACTAACAACATGATTTTTGACTACATTTTGATTTTTAAACACAACACACTTTGTTATTTACTAGACTAACCATCTAGAAAGCAATTGAGAAAAAACATTTTTTTTAAGAGGTATAAAATTAAACTACAAGATCAAAATTTGAAACATATACTGTGCTGTGAGTCTTTTGAAGAGCAATGCTCACAGTTAAAAGTTTTCCATTCTTATCCAAAACTGTCCGATATTAGGAGCCAACACGTTTTTACATTTGACGGAATCTATTCTCGAAGCCTGTGCATTTTTTATGACGCTTCCATACAAAGCAATTGTTTTTTTTTTTTTTTTTTTTTTTTTTTTTTGAAGAAAAATATTAAATAAATAAATAAAAGAGAATAGATGCTACCAGGCATAGATAGGAGTGGAACTCTTCCCCCACTCCTATCTAAGCCTGCCTGGTAGTATCTACTCTCTTTTATTCGCTCAGTCACATGTACTCCTGAAGATGGGTTAATAGCCCGAAATATATCGAGTTAGAAATTAAATATTTCTTTCATTTATTACTTAGTGAAACCTCACATATCCTAAATAATTTTACTTATAAATATGTTTCACGGAAAACCTACACCACTTTCCCTAGTATAAATATTTCTTTATTTATTATCAACCCCTAACAAATAGGGAAGCAAACAAATGATTAATCTTTTTTGTAATAATTCTGGACATTCCTTCTCAATCTCTCCTATATACGAGTATTAAAAAATAATTATATCATATATCAGATAATTAGAATGAAGCATGGAACGGTTTCATATGTCATTTCGATAAAAAAAAAAAAATATATCGGTCTGAGAATGTCTATCATAGTTTATTAATATAAATAACTTGAATTTATCTAAAGGGCTTTTTATGAATTTAAATAGTAGAAAAAAAAATCAGAGAGATTTTTTTGTCGTCTCTGGATCAAAATGCTTGTTGCTCCATCGACTCGCATGCTTCAAATTGACTGTCAAGTGGCATCGCGAATCGGATTTCAATACATCAACAGAGAAATGAAAATCTCCCTTCATTCAGAGGATTACATTAAAATTACTTTTAGAATAGATCATCCTAATTATATTTAAGAAACAGAGCATGAATTTGTATTTAAATCTCTAATAGATTTTAGTATTTATGAAAAAATGATCATTTTAATTTTCCACTTCAAGTGCTTATACAATTTTTGATTTTTTTTTTTTTTTGAAGTGGTTCTAAGCGAGCAAGTTTTCAATAATTAATGATACCTATATATTAAAGTAGTTTATTATTTAATTTAAAATAAGATAAAAAAATTTGAATAAATGCAATAAAAAATTATGTCTAATAGGTGAATATAGGAAATGTATGAATAATGCATAAAGGTATTAGCAATTTTAAAAATTTTTGCCGAGTAAAAATGATTAAAAATGATCGAGAGATACATACGCCCGCAGCAGGTTTGCATAGCGAACCTTGAGGGATACACAAGGATATACACGTTCAAACCAGGGACACACAGGGATACACACGCCCGCACCAGGAACACAGATTTTTCTTCTGGTTACTTTCGACCTAATGTGAAGTGTCCCTGGTGCGGGCGTGTGTATCCCTGTGTGTCCCTCAAGGTTCACTATGCAAACCTGCTGTGTGCTTGTGTATCCCTCGATCATTTTTAATCATTTTTACTCGGGTTATTATTTGTTATTTCATAAAAAAATTTATTGAGTAGTACTAGTTCAGGAAAAGAGGTCAAAAATCCAATAAAATGGAAGATTTTCTGCCTTTTCAACCCTCCCCCCTCCCTCTTCTGCCATTAAACCTAGAAAAAGATAAAACCAATTTTATAGAACATTTAAATTTGGTTCCTTTTAGTAGCTATATAAGATTCCTTTGAGCTGAAACAAGAGATATTTCTAACAAACCGAAAAATTAACCTCTAACCTCCCTCTCTGGTGACCCCGAGCAATCATAGTGTGAAACGTCCCCAGGTAGTCATCGATATATTATATTGTAAAAATTTATATAATAAAGTCAAACCCCTAAATGGCCTCAATAGCCGAAAAGGGTTTAAAAAAAAAACAAACTTCCCCATGCCTAAAGGCTCAACTATTAATTTTCAAATCTGGAAATTCTAATTTTTTTGCTTGAAAAATTTTGTAATAGGCCTACTAAAATTTTGATGTCACATAAATTCATTCAAAAATAAACCAAGGCGAACATATAAATTGTATATGTTATCGAAATTTGAAAGAAATTTACCCTTAATGAGTATTTTGAAAAAAAAATTTATTTATTATTATTATTATTATTATTATTATTTTTTTTTTTTTTTTTTTCATTTTTTTTTCGGCCCTTGACCTCGGTCAATCAGGCCCCTCTTTTTACAATATATCTTACAAAAAAAAAAAAAACATTAATTTATTTATTATTAATATTTAATTGCTGGAAGAGTTTTATTTACAAAAGGAAATTAGCAATTTTCTGCTTGCAAATTTCCAAGTTAGAATGGTTATTTGAATAATCCAAAAGTCATGATAGAAGTGATTGATTTTGTTCTCAGTCATATAATTAGCCATCTGAATCGAAATTGTAAGAGTTATTGTACTAAAAGCTAATTTAAACACAAAAGAAAAGAAAATAACATGGGTTTGGTATCACTTGTTCAAATGACAATGGAAGATGCTTACTTCCGTGGGGGGGGGAGAATAAATAAATAATAATAATCAAATCAAGAAATTTGGCAAACAAATTTTAAAAAAAATTTCCTATTATATTAACACGAGTTGTTTTAATTTTAAGAAAAAAAATATCTCACAAAATATCAAATTTTTGGTTGTTCTTTTTAAACAAGAAACAAATTTTTATCTTCAATCTCAACTCTAAATATGCTAATTAATTAATTAATGCTGACTTTATTTATAATCAGAAACGCCCAAATCATTTTCTTCTACTCAATTAAATAAGGAGGATTGAAGATTTAAACATAAAAAAAAATATAAAATATTTAAATGATTTTAATGTTTGAATTAAAGATGTTTAATTGATTCACTAATATTTGAATTAAATTTAAAATATTTACTTAATTCAAATTATAAAGTAAATATAATTTTTATTACACTTTTAACGCAGATTTTATCACGATCGAAACTTATTTTTAAATAATAAATAAATGAAACGTTTTATCTGTTATCTAGCTATTCTTATCATTTCAATAAATATGAATACATTTATTCTTAGAAAGAGAGGGAATTTTTTTTTAAGATTTCGAATATGATAGACTATAAAGTTAATAAATTTATCAGTTTTTTTTTGTTTTTTTTTTTTTTTAACTTTTATTAAATTTCCTTGCTTGTCACTAAGACATTATTCTTTTGCAACGAAGCGAATCTGGATAAAGACTAAAAATGAAAAGAATTCATTATATCTGTTTTTACATGAAATTGATCTGATAATTTCTTCGGATAAAAGCATCTTTTATTGGCGCCACCGGAAATGCCTGAATTTAAATAAAAATCTAATTTAGTTATGAATAAAAAAATTTATTTGCTTCAATTTTTTTTTATAATTTAAATTATATTTTAGAGCATTTTCATCGATACCTCCATTAAAAAAGGTTATTCAGAATTAACACAAATTGATTGTGAAATAAAATGTAGATTTTTTTTTAAACTACCCCCTGTTTAAAACAACCCCCAATTAATTAACTAAATGACCCATTTATTCAGTTTATACCTAAATAAATGTTAAAATATTTTTTTGTTATACTATTAATAACATGTTATTTTTTTTAGAAATTAAAATAGTAGTAAGTTTAATTAAATTAAAATCGGCATATGTTTGATGGCTTCAATCAACATACGTTTATAATTTAATTAAAATTAATTATTTTAACATTTTAGCCTTCGATTAATTGATTTTAACCAAAAATAAAACTGACTTTTGAAAGCAAAAGGGGAGGGGGGAATTAATGTGTTAATATACTGACACAAAATTAAGAAAAAGCTTGACTTTCGCTTTAAAATAAACACATTAGATAGATGACCCACCCAAGCCATTAACTTTTTGTATATTTTACTAAATTATTTTTCTACAGGACCAAAAGTGAACCTGGATTATTTCCCGTTATTCAGTTTTTTAGTAGAATTTGAATAGAATAGAGGCGACAAAAGGAATATTAAAAAGTTACTATTTACGTATCTGAATGGAATTCAAATGGTCTTTTATATTCAGCAATGGCTTAGAAAACGAAAATAATACGTTGCATATTTATGTATATTCTCAAAGAAAAGATTGTTAATAAATTATGTATTTTTTTGTCTTTAGCATAGGTTTAGATGGTAGATATTGTGCATTCAGGAATAAATATTGTAATGGATCTGATTGTCAAAATAAAAAAAGATACATTTTCCAAAACGCCTGAGAGGTAGGCAACAAGTTCTACATGAATTTAATTAATAACAAGAAAATATTTTTCGATCTCTTTAAACTATACTTATTTTCATGTCACACCATATTTTTTGTGTTTAACTTAAATATAAAATTTCAGCCTCGTAGCTCAATTCCTTCATGCTTAAAATTGAACACACACACACACACACGACAGACAGACAGACCGTGTCTCGAAAACCACTTTTTTGGATTCAGGGGACCTCAAAACGGGTATTTCCATCAAAATCTCGACATCGATATTTTGACATGAATTCAATACTTTCTCTCTATATATATTAACATATATAGGTAAGAGAAAATAAAAATTAGTTCGGGAATTGATTAATTTAAAAAAAAACTAAAGACAGCTTTTTAGAATTGGTAAATTTAATTTCTAAAGGGTGGATGATGAACTTGAAATGAACAATTTTCTTTTGTGGTTTAAGTAGATCTACTTTCTTGTAATTTCCGTGACTGAGTAAATTAAAGGTGTGTGCAATACGAGACAATAGTATTTGACAACAAAATGAGATTTGTTCCTTGTTTCTAGCTGATGGCGAGTAATGGATCATTTCCGCAATGCGTGCAAGAATCACATCAGTTTGACTGAGATAGACTTAACGATCATGCTGAGACCAAGCACAATGCGGGTCAGCATCTAAAAATGACCCTATTGGGTGATGGTGATGGGTGTCATTCTCTCATCTCATTAAGTGGGATCCATTTATCAAGAGATTAACGATGTTAACTCGGCTTTATCATATAGCAAAAGAAAATAAGCTTGGAAATAAAAATATAATACAGTGGAATCTCGCTTAACGAGCATAATTCGTTTTGGAATCAAACTAGTAAAGCGAAAAACTCTTTATACGAAACAATTTTTCTCATATAAATTAATAGAAAATATGATAATGTGTTCCATATTAAAAAAAAAAAAAACTTATTCAAAGAAAATTCCATGTTTTGAACTCGCTATGCGAAACGTGGCTCGTTAAGCGAGTCATTCTTTTACAATTTGTTTAACTCGTTATGAGAGGTGCTCGTTAAGTGAGGTTCTACTGTATTTAAAAAATACTGGTGGTGTCTAAGTGTAAATGTTATATGGAAATCGTTTTTTTACTGCGTTTTCACCCCATAGATCAAGTATTACTTTTTTTTTTTTATATATATATAAATATATTCATTACCCTTAAAACAAAATAAAACTGGTAGTTAAATTAGAGCGCTATAAAATTGATTAAAAATTTGAGGATTATGTTTTTAATTTATTGCTTATATAATTAAGTTTTAATTTGCCTTTGAGATAATTATAAAAATTTTAAATTTTATTGCTTAGATCTAAGCAGCCATTCGGGAATTGTAATAAGATCCATGTTTGGTGAAGCAATAACTTTTTAGTTGATGGGATATTAATGAAGCAAGAAAACTTAAAAAAAAAGGATTAAATTATTTTGAAATTTAAAAACATAAAAATTAAAAAATTTTATACGTGATTTCAATGTGTGATATTAACAAGTTTTAATGATAGTTTTTAAAATAAAATCTTTTATAGTAAGTTAGATTAAAAGATATGTAGCTCATATCTTTATCATTAAATAGTTTTAAAAAATAATAATAATATTCTAATAAAAATAAAAATACAATAGTAGTAATATTTATCTATATTAAGGTGCGCGTCTCGGGGTGCTAATTTTGAAGCTATCGACCTCAATTTTTTTTTTAAATTAAAGCTATTTAAAATGTCTACAACTTATAGAAGCCCTTTTTTTGATTTTCGAAAAAATAAATTTTTTTTTTAGATTAATCGCATTAAATAAAAGATATTTTTAAAAAATTCGCTCTATAACTTATAGATAATTAAATTAGTAATCATTGTGTTAAAAAATAATTAATTTTTTACCCTTAATTAATTAGCTAGAATCTTTCAAATGAAATGGAATAAATCCCTTGTATTCATATGGGAAAAACTAACGCCATCTCTTGCCGCCTAGAGTAACTCGATAGTCAATCGTGTCCTAACGGTTTTTCGAGACGCGCACCTTAATTCTATATGGTAAATTTATCAGTGTTTGTCTATAGGAAGATGTTTTAACAAGTAGAATAGCCTATGTATGGTCTCAATTAGTGTAATTATTGGAACTATGGTAATTTATAATTAAATACTTTCTCTCTATAAATATTAACATATATAGAGGTAAGGTAAAGTAAAAATGAAATTTGAATTAAATGTTGTGTATCGCTGTGATGTACCAGGTAATATTTATTGATTGAGAGTAGCCTACTACCAAATGAGAAAATGCAGCTCTATTTTTTTCTTTATATATTTATTTTAATTGTACAGCTGACGTTTCGGTTCTCTGCTGGATCAAACTAGATGGTAACCATAAGCTATGTTAGAACCGAAACGTCAGCTGTACAAATAAAATCTCTATATATAAAGTCTGCATAGAGCTGCATTTTCTCATTTGGTAGTAGTCTCAATCAATAAATAATTTGAAATAAAATGCTGTAATTTTCCTGAATTTCAAGAACAAAATATAATATATAGACAAGTGATTAATAATTTCTTTAAACGGAATATCTTTTTAAAAGAATCAACAGTTAGAAATCTTCGTTAAATGGATAGAACAGATGCTTAGAACGTCTCGTCTGTATTTTTCGTTATCGTTCACTTTTTAAATGCCTTTATACATTTTCAAGAGCCTATAATAAACAAACTTGAATAATAATGGCATTCTTGGGAATGTTAGATCATCCAGGAATCACTTTTCAGAGTGATGAAATAATTTGGAATGAAGTCTTTCTTCTCTAAATTGAAAAGATCTTTATTTCACTTTTTTTTTCCTAAGATGAATAATCTCGAAATACTTTAAAATATCTTTTGAAATTTTTTTCTTCTTTTGATAATTTGCATAATTTAGATTTATATAATAAATTCTCTTTATATTTTGAGATTACGATAACATGATATAGGGCAATATGTAGCTAATAATTGAGTCTATAATAAAGACGTTTGAGCTGCTAATTAATTTAAATATTACAAAAATAAAATAAAAATTTACTATAGATGATGACTTGATATATCTTTGTAAATTTTAGTAATCAATAAAGAAAAAAAAAATTTTCTTTTACCAAATATAATATGGTTAAAGAAAATTAGAGAGATTGAAAACAAATGATGAAAACGTTTTTAGGTCGAAAAAAAAATTTTAAATAAAATTGAAGAACTTAGCCTAGTTTACCGGGTAAATAAATAGATTTTTGGTAACCTTTCCAAAAAGAAAAAAAAAAAACTATTATACATTAACATTTCCAATTATATGGATTCAGATACTGTAAATATCTGAAGGCGGCCATTCATTATAATTTCTCCATCTTTAAAATAATTAATTTCATCAAATCGACAAAAAGTTTGATACAAGGGGAGAGGGATGGTGCTTTAACCCAGAGTAAAGTTTTCCCTTCGTCCCTCCTTGAAAATTGGTCAAAATTGAGCCAAAGGCCTCAAATTGGCCTTACTAATCTATAGAATTGACTAACTTCAATTTGACTATTATCAAAGTGAATTATTATTAAAAATTTGATATATTAAGAAGAAGAATAAGGGCCCATAAATAATAAAGGGCAGAAAAATACATGGCAACATTTCCAAAGATAGAAAAGGTAAAATAAACTTCACAATAATTGATAAGATTTTATTCAGAAAGATAATACGCGTTTTATATTAAATCTTAAAAGGGTGATAATCCTTTATTTTACCACTAATTTATATTTATCAATATTTAATGTAAAAATATTTGATTATTTATACATTTCATTATGGATATAATAGACGATTTAATTTTATGACAAATTTAATTTTTTAAATAAATTCATAACTAAATGCCAGGAACGTATGAAATTTGTAATAAATTTATTTGATTTTATAGCTTGCTTGCTAATAGAATGTCTACTTAACGATATTATAAAATAAAAGCCTTCTTTATTTATGTATATTTACTTTCTTCTAAAAGTGAAAAGATGAATATTTGTCACATAAATTTTAGGAGGTAACATTTTAAAATGTTTAAGTTGATGGGATTTGTTCGGAGGAAGTTTTTTTTTTTTTATAAATCTGAGGAAGCCACCTGACAGCTACAAAACATCGATAGCCTTCCCCCCCCTGTAAAAACCTGTTAAGATTACATCGACGTCACGTCTTTAAAACTCTTGTCGGAAGAAGGATAAGTCTTTTAATACAAATCCCTTTTGAGAAAAAATTAATAACTTGTTAAGAATTAATTTTATATATTTTTTTTTTTTTAATAAATGAGTGGGTTAGAGATCAAAGTGATTAAGTCCAGAAAACAAATTATAGAGAAATTTAAACATTTAAGATAATTTTAAATTTTAGAGTAAAAAGGGAAATATAGGCCTATCTCTGTTTAGATTATTATATTAGAGTTTCTCAACCCTTTAGGCAAAATAAAATAACAAAAAAGGAAAAAAATGTTTTTAAAGTCTTTTCGGCTTCTTAGGCCATATAGACTATTAACGATCAAGGTATATATATATGTGTATAGGTATATATGTATATTCCGAGATAACCGTGCTGGAACAGGTTTTTTTTTTTTTTTTTTTTTTTTTTGTTAACTGAAAAACTAAAATACATCAGAAATTCTATCAAAACACCTAGGTTATTTGTTTCAAAGGTTTTATTAATTACCAGAAATAGTATATATTTAAAATTTGAAAGAAATCGTCAAAGGGAAGATTGAGAAAATTGGAAAAACTAAAAGGTACAGGCCCCTTTTCCCCCAATTAAAAAAAAAAACAAAAAAGGGGGGGAGAAAATCCCCCACTGTACATCAATAAAGTACTAGTACCCGAATTCTCCCAAAGATGAGATCTAGCGCAATTTCTTATTGGTAGGCCTACTGAAATTAGTAAATATTTAAAATTTGAAAAAAACAACAATTGTTAGAGCCGTTTACGAGAACTGATCGTGCTTACAAACAAACAAATAAACAGTACATTGCTCGTTTAATAGTAAAAGATTAGATGGTTCAGGCATATTTAATTATACCATTTGGTATCCAAATGATTTAAATAAATTCATCGGACTGCCTGGGATCCGAATCCGCTCTTTTTGGCTACCAGGTAATCATTATTGGCATTTGTCAACAACTTTAGCCTCTCTGCCAAGGTGGGGGGGGGGGGGAGAATTTTGGAATCTGAATCTGTCAGTGGAAAAATATGCCATATATAATTTCAAATTAAAGAAATTCACTTAGAGTGAAATTTTAATAGAATTATTTTTTCTTTCTTTTAGTGAGAAAATTTTATAAGTAGTCTAATTTTGAATAATCACATCGAAGGTCATATTTATAAGTTAGCATTTAGATCAAGTCGGTAAAATGACTTTAAACTTTAATTTTTAATTGGAGAAAATTTATTATGAAAAATATGGTAAAGATGAATTAAAATATTCATTCATTAAAAAATTTCTAAATTAAATAATTTTTATAAAAATGGTTATCTGTCATATAAAATATATAATAAACGATTAAGATTTCAATATTAATGAATGTCAATATTACGCAAAGGATTTTAATTTTTTGGGTCAATAGATGACAAATCAAGTTAACAAGCAAAAAGCTTTGATTTAACTTAGAAAATTGATTTTGAAAGTAGACCTATTATGAATGATAATCTACTATTTATTTATTTATTTTTTTTTTTTAATAGAAGACTATTTATCTAGGTTTTTCCTTTTTGAAAAATTTACTAACAAGAAATGAATAAGTAAGAGTTAAAGGGCTGTGGCAATTTTACTTTGAGGTGCTAAAGGTCAAAGTTATTTATCAGTTTGGTCTTTTATTTATTTATTTTTTTAAGAAATATTCTGATTTTGAAAAGAAAAATAAATATCATTAAGAATTTACATTTATTTATTTTATTTTTTTTTTATTTATTTAAGGTTTTTTTCGGCATCGTAGGCCATTTAGAACCCCATCTCTATTCAATTGAAATAAATTTTGTCGGGATGCGAATCCCTGAGCCCTAGCACAAGAAGCAAGAACTCTACCACTGAGCTAGGCCCCAAGGGCAAGAATTTATTGAAAATGTAGCTATTATACAAATATCCAAAGGAGAGGGTTTCTTTTTATCTTTAAGCTTTTTGTTTATTTTGTTTAAAGAAGATAATTCAATATAAATTTAAAAATTTCATTTGTGAATGGATCGGGTAATATGTATTGGGGAAGGTCTTGTACCTTGGACATGGCTGTACCTTGAACCCTCTAATCTTTCCACCTCTCTTGCTTTCTATAATTCATTCATCAGACACTACACTACAGTACAGTGAGCGCCACAATTAAGTCCCCACCTGTGAGCTAGAGCCTTGAGTATATGGTAGGATATATTGTAATTATGAAATAATTTTAATAAATTTTAAAATTATTTCACTATATACCATTTACTCAAGGCTCTATCTTCCAGGTGAGGACTTAATTGTGGCGCTCACTGTACGCTGTGAAATTTTCATTTTATTTTCAGTCATTTTGTAAATTAATTATTGAAAATCCTAGGCAATATAATGATTTTATTGAAGCATTTGGATATAAAAGGGCTTGAATAAGAATGTCTGGACCCCCAAATATAAGCTTATAAAATACGAGTATCGTTGAGTCTTTTATTTTATACCCTAAGTTGCCGAAAAGACTGTGTGTATGTGTGTGTGAATGTGAATGTGAGTGTGAGTGGGAGAAAAGTGTGAGTGTTAAAAAAAAAAAATATGTGAATTCGAGCCCATTAAGTCACCCAAAATATTTAAAGAAAATGAAATAAATTCGAAAAAAAAAAACATAATAATTTAAAAAGAAAATCTCGACATCGAATTTTTGAGATGATCACAAAACTTTCTCTTTATACAGTATATTAAGAGAAAGTAATAAAGAAAAGGCCTATTTAAAAACTATAAATACCTCTTTCCTAAATGTCAGAATCAAGCCCACTGGCTAATTGTTAATTGGGAAAAATATAAATTTATTTCAATAAAATGTTACGATTTTTAAGTAATTTAAATAAATAGGAAGGTGATCCAAATAACCTCCGATACCAAAAAAGACCATAAATAAAAAAAAAAAATAAAAAAAAGTATTAAAGCTCCCTCCATGTTCAATAAAATTTTTTAATATATCTTAAAACTTGAAAATCTTTAGAATTTTTTTTTTTTTTTAATATGCTTTCTCCTATGATTTGGATATTAAATGTCGTTTGTATGTATGTTTAATGTTTACCAAGTTTGACAGATGGATTGAATTTCAAAAAATTTTGTGAAGTTGATTATCGATTAATTTAGTGTTATTTGTTATTGATTAGAATTATGAGTGAACACACAACAACAAAACCAGTTAGAACAAATTCAAAAATTGTTGCTTTATGTGTGTCCACGTACCTATCGAGTCGATAAAGAAGCCCCACAAACCTTTGAAGTTACAAAGTCGCTCCTCATAGCCCTGTTGCTGTTCGAAAATAGACCGATGCGAATCGGCCAGGGCTTCCGAAGGGTCGAACCCAAGACGATCCTTGTAGTAAGCTTGTGTAGACATTGCTGTTGTAGTAATAGGCCACGCGGGGGCCGCGTAGCTCTGCACAAACACCGATGTAGATACCGATTAGCACTAATCAAATTGATTGAACACAAAAAGGGCTGTCTCGATTTCAGTGATGGTTTGTTGTTGTTGTTGTTGTTTTGATACCGATCACTTGACAGGGGGGAGACCACACTAGTACACGACACGACACGAGGACGGCAGGCGAAGCACTGTTGGTTGATTATACTCTATAGACCGGGGTCCGGGGTAGGGCTTCGCCCCCACCACTTATGGGTTCACTCCGTCACGCCGACGACGCCCACCGCCGACACACAGATGGCCAACCAAATTGCGGGCAACCGATTATGGAAATTATGATAACTCGAGTAAAGAAGCTGACCTAAGGTGTCAATAACTGACACAGTGACTCAATCGTTGACTATAATATTCACATTTTTCTAGAAAAATTATTTTTTTTTATCTTGATTAAAGCTGGTCTAAGAGTGTCAGAAGCAAAGCAATCAATCATTTATACCTATTATTTTTTTTTTTTTATGAAAAATTTAAAAAACATGTGAAAATGTTTTCTTTTTTTTATTTAAAAAAAACTTTGGATTTATTTATTTCATTTTGAATTTCATATTTTTTTTTGTGGATTATGTTAATCTTCTTTTATCCATTCTTCTTCCATTTTTGAGATGTTATTTTTGTCATAATTTTAAATATATAAGTTAATTTTAATTATATGAAACTGGACAAGCCTAATCATACGTTTAATCTTCAAGTGGTTACTTGTCTGATAGAGCCAGGATGAATTGCTCTAGGAAAATAAAATTCTTAATAAATTTTATTATATTTTATTAATTCAGAGACTTAATCATGGCCAACCATGTACATTTATTAAGAATTTTATTTTCCTAGAGCAATTCATCCTGGCTCTATCAGACAAGTAACCACTTGAAGATTCAACATACATGTTAATTATGATTTCTTAGCTGATGTGTTTACGTGCGTTAAGCCACATAGTAGTAAATTTTCAATTGAAAAACTTATTCATTTAAAATTGTTCAGAAAAATAAATAAAGTATGCTTCAAACAATTTTAAGGGCGAAATGAGAATATACATTTTAAAGAAGATCTAAAAAAATAATTGATTTATGAATTTTCATCAAAATTATTAGAGCCAATTTTGAGAAAATCGAAAAAAAAACTGAAAAAGTACTTCAGTAATGTATTAGTACCTTTTTGCCGATATTGTTCAAAAACTTATTTTTTATTGTCCGGAAGGGTACCTTACTTAAATATAAAATTTCAATTCCGTATCTCATTTCCTTAATGCTTGAAATCGTTATACACAGACAGACAGACCAATTTGAGGGACCCACTTTTTTGGACTCAGGGTACCTCAAAACATGTATATCCATCAAAATCTCGACATCGAATTTATGACATGATCGCAAAACTTTCTATATACAGTATTACATATAGGTAAGAGAAAGTAAAAATTAGCTGACTGCCAAATGACAAAAATTGTAACTGTCTACTTTTTTTTAATAAAGTCAATTCTTTTTTTTTTTAGGTAATTACCTTATAATCAATTTATTTTGCACTGTGTTCAGATTGATAATTAAATTTCTTTTCTAAATTATTTTTATTAAATAAGTCATTCAATTCATTAGACCGAAAAACCGGGATCTCCGTTTAAATCATGATTACTTAGCTGATGTGTTTACGTGCTCTAAGCACACATATAGTAGTAAATTGTCAATTGAAAAACTTAGTCATTTGATCTATTATATTTAAATTGATTTATGCTTGAGGAATTTTTGTCACGATAAATAGAATTTGAAAGGTCTAATTTTTGCAGATGCAAATTTTTTAATTTTTCTTCTACTAAATATCTTATTAAATCATCATTAAATTCTAATTTGTTCATTTATAGATTAATTTTTATAACATATATGACCCTTAAGCTATCATATAAATATATTGCTGGTTATGTAAACATATCAACTTATAATATTTAAAATTATGACAACAAATAATATCTCAGAGAAATAAATAGAAGAAGAATGCAAGAAAGGAGATCAACAATTCACAAAAATGGAATAAAATAAATGCAAAGTATTTTTAAATAAAAAATAAAAAAAAAAAAAAAAAAAACATTTGAAAAATTTCAAATATGCCAACATGTTTTTTAAATTAAGCAACATGATCTTTATCTATTTCAAATCTTTCCTTCTCAGCGCCAACATCGAGACTTCTTCTCCTACTGTTTTGAAACATTTTCTTTTGCATTAAAATAACTTAAAAGAAGCTTTTACCAAAAAAGGAATATAGTTTATATATTGATGATAAAGATATTCAAGAAACAATTCGAAATACTATTATTAAATTAATGCATACTTATACATGTCATTAATTTTAAGAAGACTGTATTTAAAATTAATGTTGATGTAAGTAAACAATATTTATCAAAATATTATGCAAAAATCAAGATCTTCTAGCATCCGAAATTGAGATAGAATCCAAATGTATCGAAGATAATAACCGAGTCGAAAAGTTAATTATGATATTCATTAAAAAAAAACAACCAGATATACTAGATTTTTTATTTAGGAATTCAAAGAGCTAAATATTGGTATATAATCCTTACTTAACATAACACACGAAATTGACCTCGAATAATTAGATACGTATTTGTAGAATAAAGGATTTTTTATGTGTATTACAAAAAAATCTGGTGTGACTGGCGCACAGCACACAACTTTCTCTTACCTTCGGTAATCAAAAGTTGTGTACCGTGCTTGTCACACCAGATTTTTTGTGTCGAAATATATTTAGTTCCCGACAGTACGGAACATTGGAATTCAGATGTAAAATCTATAAGTATGGGAAAATATTTATATTTTGTTACCATGGCAACCATTTCTACTATCTTTCCTATGAAATACAAGAGTAAAGTGGTCTTCAGAAGATTTCAATCGCAAAATGAGAATATACATTTTAAAGAGCATCTAAAAAATAATTGATTTTTGAATTTTAAAAAAAATCGTTGGAGCAAATTTTGAGAAAATCAAAAAAAACTGAAAAAGTACATCAGTAAAGTACTAGTAATCTTTGGCCGATTTTGATTAAAAGCTTATTTTTCCGGTCCCGGGGGTGTTTATCTTAAATATAAAATTTCAGCCTCATAGCTCAATTCCTTCATGCTTAAAATTGAACACACACCCCACACACACACACACACACACACACACAGACAGACCATGTCGCGAAAACCACTTTTTGGATTCAGGGGACCTCAAAACGTGAAGATCCATCAAAATCTCGACATCGAATTTTTGACATGAATCCAATACTTTCTCTCTATATATATTTACATATATACATAGGTAAGAGAAAGTAAAAATACCTTTGTTAAACAGTTATTAAAGTAGTGACAGGTAAAATTATATTTTTTGACAGGGTATTATCAGGAAATAAAAGGGCAAGGGCAACAAAAAATAAAACTCTGATTGTTTATTTAATTAAGGAAAAGAAAGTCAAGTTGTTTTTGAAACATAAAGGCGTAGAGAGAAAAATGGAAATTAAGATCATTTTACTTGCAGATGATTGATTTAATTAGTGCAATGAGAAACAAAAAAAAAATTTACTTGAAAATTTTGTTTAAATCTTTAGTATAAGGGTATAGTATGGCTGGTGGAATTTGTTTCAGGAATGAAAGTTAGAAGAAAAGGCAGTCAGAAATTTTTGTTTAAAAAAAAGCTGACGTTTCGGCTTTGGTTAAAGCCATTTTCGGAGCTGTTAGTTGTGATTATATTCATATATTTGAAATTGTATTCAGTATTGACTTTTAATATATTAGAAAAAATGTAGGAAGAGTTTTTGTTACTTCTTCTATCACTAATACAATATTTCTTTTGTGCCTAATGACAATTGACTCCAGGGCAGTTCAATATCATCTAAATTAGAAATGCAAGTTAGAAGAAATATATTTGTTTAATTATTAAAAAAAAAAATAAAAATTCCATTTTTCTCTTTATATTCATTTATTTTAAAAAAATTACTATTTATTAGCTAAATAAATTAGCAAATTATAACCAGGAAAGGTCACCCCGACCGAAAAAAATGTAAAAATTAACACGAAATTATAATAAATTAATGAAAAGGATTTATTAACAATAAGAATGAGTTTCAAAAAAAAAAAGAAGTAAGACCGCTAAAAACGAAAACTAAGTGCGGTGTTTATTTATTTTTTTAATTACATTAGACATTGGAGTTTATATCTTTAAAAACTTTAAGGAGATAAGAAGAACACTCCATGATCTATTTTGACAAGCAAGACCTGACAATGCTGAACCTCGGTTGGGTGGGAATAAGAGTTCGAACCCTCACCCGAATTCCACGATTTTTAATTATCAAACTATATATAGAACACTATCAGGTGTTACAAGCCAGTTTTCTATAAAATTATTTATTCACAATATATTCTGTTCAATCAAATTAAAATTGATAAAGAGAGAGAAATTTATTTATACGAGTGTACTAACAAAAACTGTAAGATAGGCAACCAGATTCTTAACCCCCAAAAAAAATAATTTTTTTTTCTCGTTTTAGGTCATTTTCGGCATCGGAGGCCATTTAGACCGCGTCCCTATTTATTTTCAAAAAAAAAAAAAAAAAAAAATATATATAGGCTATAGAATTATTTGCTTTTCTTCAACCAAATTTTTAATTTGAAATTTTTAGATAGAATTCAATTAGCCTTTGTTGGGAAAAGTAAGTAGTAATTTGAAAAATACTTATAAAATACTAATGTTTAAAAGTATTTTTCTCTAATTTGAAAAAATAGGAACAATTAACATGAAAGAAAGTGAGAATGTTTAGTCAAGAGAGTATAATTTATTAACTACGTATAAAAGTGATTTGTAATCTAGAATAATAGAAATCGGAATAGTTTTATTCTATATATAGACAGTAATATATTTCATAGGTTTATTATAAATTAGGGCAAAAAAAAAAAAAGCAAAAAAAAAAACAACTAAAATTGTTGTAAGGAATAAATTCTAAGTAAATTAAAAAGGTTAAGGAAATCAAAATAACTTTCAGATTAGGATTTTTAATCTTGACCCTCTTTAAAAGACCCTTCCAAATGAAAGTTGTATATTTAGTTAGAAATTTAAAAAATAAAATAGATCAAATGGAAAAATGGAAAAATTTTATAGATATTCATAATAATTGTAAGGAGAAAAAATCTGGTGTGACTTTCGCATAGCACACAACTTTCTCTTACTCAGCAAGAGATATTATCATATTTATATAGGTAAGAGAAGGTAAAAAAAAAACTGTATAGTAATATTTTTTATGTATATTTTTATGAATAAAAAGTAAGAGGATGATTTAAAAACAAAATTATTAAATTTAATATGGGAAGTGAATAAAATTCGATTCTATGTCTTTCAACTCTCTCTCTCTCTCTCAACTTAAAAGAAAATAATTTATTCCTATGAGAAAAGATATTTTAAATATGATCAAGACTTAAGATTAAATTAAAATGAACGTTGATTTTCTTTTATTATAGACCTACTCAATCGGAGAGGGCATATTCGATATCAGGTTTTTTTTTTTTAGATTTTCTATATTGCATTTTGATGAGCCTTTGGATTCTTTTTATTTCATTTTTATTTAAATAATATTAATGAAAAATGTATCAACGTATCAAGCACTTTTTTTTTGTTTTAATTTAATTAGCCACCCAGTTAAATAAAACCTAATAATTACTTAAACAAAGTTAAACTATTATTTCACTTTCAATTAATATAGATATAAGCTTAGTAATTTTTTTGTAAAAATACCAAGCAATTTAATTTTACTTTTTTTGTTGGAAACCTCCATTCTTTTGAGAAAAATAAAATGGCGGAAAGAAAAAAACAGCTAATAAAAAAATATTTAAATTTTTTGTTGTTGTGACATTTGAGGCTATCGGCATCGTCTTTATATGGCATGAAAATTGGTTTCAATACAATTGCTTTCCACTACCAAATAATTTATTTCACAAATATTTAGGATGCACTGAAGATAGGTGATAGGCTGTACGAGATATTTGTGAAATAAATTATTTGATAGTGGAAAGCAAAAGTTGATTTAATTTTTACAAACAATCTAATTTTAAATACCAGGTAAATTGTTCGAGTATACGATAAAATATAATAAAAACAATTTACAAAAATTAACAACCCTTTACACATAACAATTTTATTAGCCCTGAAGAGCGGGATAGAAGTTTTCTCTCGTCTCCATTAATCCAATTCAACGAAAACGATTATAAAGGTATTAAATTAAATTTTAGAATTGATTATGATTAGGAATTCTCATTTAGACATTAATAATAGCAAATTTTCAAGTCATTTTTTTTTTTACCAATATCAAATTTTTTACTCTTTTTTTATTCAAAGCCTATTTTTCTTTGAGTTATTGTTTAAAAATCGTGATGTTATTATTAACAAAAATCATAATTTTAAATTTTTTTCTTCTTATCCAAGTTGACAGAAGATAATAATGTTCACATTAGTCGGTTTAGATTACGTCTATATTTCCCAAGTGAATCTATTTCTTCCAGTGACAAAATCATCTCTGTTAGGTTAGATAACAATTATTTGCATAAGAACAAAGGCAAATTTTTAGCTAGATTTTTTTTTGCGAGTACTAATCATTTTATTGACTAAGCAAACCATCATTAAATATGATAGATAACGAAAAAAAATGTGGACCAAGCCCCTTTGTGGTCCTTTTTACTCAGGGTGTCAGACTAAATCACTGGCTTGTCGACATTTCAAGGTGCCGGGATCTCACGTTCCATAATATTAAAAAAAAAAAAAAAAAAATAGAGAGGGAATATCAAATATGAAAGAATTTTTCCGAATGAAAAGAAGGATCAGCTAAGTGCGTGACGGGGAATTAATGAGATTAATTTATGAATATTTTTTTTAGGAAAGGTTTAAAACTCGGAATAAAAAGAAAATTTTAATATAATAATAACTATTTAAATAATAGAATAAAAATTATTTAAAGATCATGTATAGCTGTTGCATATCATTTGCTACTCAGAAATGTTCAAGAATTCAATCAAAGTTTTGAAAAAATTGCCAAACAACATTGTGACTTGGACCTATTTTCCTTGCAATGTTTCTAAATAAACACCCTTTTTCTCTAAACGCAAGAATTTTTACTTTTTCTTCATCATTGAGATACATACCACGAGACATTATATTAATAAATAATTAATAATTAAAGAATAAATTATGAGACAATTACAAATTCAAAAACTGTAGCCTATATTCTGAGAATGTAAGCGATTTTTTACCGATGTGCGTAACTAAAATCATGAAAATTTGATTTAATTTAACAATAATTTTTTTTTTAATAATTAAAATAAATAATAGCTTTTATTTTATAATATTTAAAAAAAAGAAATAAAAGTTTCATTTTGAAATTAATAAGTTTTAAACGAAAAAAAAGTCTAAATAAAGGAGTTCTATGAGGAGGGCAGCCAGCGGAAATAAAAATATCTATATTATTTCAACAACGTTTCGGGAACGCATCGCTCCCATCTTCAGGACCTATGGCCATCAAATATTTATTAATTTAGTACATAATATCGTTACAATTATATTATACACAATATATGTTAATTTTTTCGTTGTATATAAAACTAATCATCTGTTGTATAAATCTGTGTATAAAACTATTCATCTGTTATTCAACAATTAATTCGTAAGCATTTTTTAATTATTTTTTGTAAATAATATAATTGTAACGATATATGTACTAAATTAATAAATATTTGATAGCTATAGGTTCTGAAGATGGGAGCGATGCGTTCCCGAAACGTTGACGAAATAATATAGAGATTTTTATTTTCGCTGGCTGCCCTCCTCATAGAGCTCCTTTATTTAATCATCACCACAGCCAATTTTCTACTCTTCAAAAAATAAAGTCTACCTATGGTTATGATGAGTATAATATTTTTCCATGTTTGAATTTTTTATTATTTAGATAAATTTTGAATCATTTTGCCCATAGCACAGTACATCAAATTCAAACCCCTTTAAACAGTCCCTGAACTCAATTTTATTGTCTATTTTGATTTAGAGATTTAGAGATGTCTAAAGAATAAAATGAAATTCAAGGACATCTAATTTTCTCCTCTACTTGTTAACATCACCTTTTAAATAAGAGTGTTTAAACAATACAAACAGTCATGATATTTAATAAAAATGTTCATGACCTAGGCGAGATTTAAACGCCACCGCCTACGCTGATAAATATTTTGACCATGAAACCAAGGAAAGAAAAAATATACAGGGGTCCTATCAGATCGCTAAGAATAACGGTCTAGATTAGTCTATTATCGCTATTTTGTAATTCAAGACTCGAATCTAATTTAATTAATTAGTAAATAACAGTCAATTAAATGTTGTTATTCAGTACATTGTTTTGAATTATATTTATTTACTATGGAAAATACATCATATTGAAATTATTCAGGATTTAAGATAGGCCTAAATGAGGATTTAAGATCTAAAATTTTAAGACAAAATCTCGACATCGTATTTTTGACATGAATCCAACCAATACTTTCTCTCTCTCCTATATATATATATATATATAGAAGTAAGAGAAAGTAAAGAAAAAAATTATACTATTGATATTAAGTATAAAAAAATCAATTAATAAATAAGATAAATGAAAATATTCATTAGTAAAAGGATGAAAATAATAAGATAAATGATAAAAATAAAAGATGATTGGGATTCGCGCGTTAAAGTCTCTCAAATTTTGATGCGCTTGGGTGATATGGAGAGGGGATTATTTATGTATGAAGGTAGGAGAAGACAAGAGATAGTATAGGAAGGGGGGATTGTTGCGCAATTCGGGGCGTCGCACGAGTTTCTGCCTACATCTACCAAATGGCGAGCGTGGGTTTTGGGGCCCACAGGTTGCGTGGGCAGACAGGTCGCAGGCCGCCCACTGGGCAAGAACCCGCGACTTTAACGACAAACAACGGGGCAAATGCAAAACACGCGAGGCCTAGCTGCTCTAGAAGTCAATCTATATTTCTTAATCAGCTTTATCTAGTGCAAGGCTATTATTATTTGAAGAAATAAGAAATTTTTTTTTTAGTGATGGTTCCCGCCATCGAGATGAAAATGATTAGTAAAAAAAAAAAAATTTAAGTAATTTCAAAGTCAAGGTATTTTTTTAAATTCATTACAAAGAAAAATATTTTTGACATCTGATAATGATCATGAGTCAAAGTCGAAAAGAGTGCCATTTATAAAAAGAAAAAAAAATATTAATAAAATCTATTACTGTTTTTTTTCGGCATCTGAGGCCATATAAGCTTTGAATGATACTTATTATATAGTTTATGACGATAAATGTGATCCAGGCACTTTTATTTAAACCATTTGGTATCCAAATTATTTAAATAAATATTCATTAGACTGCCAGGGGTTCGAACCCACGTCCCTTTGCTTTTAGGTTATCATTAATAATCCTCTCAGCCTCCCGGGGTGGGGGGAGGAGTTTGAAATTGATTTATTCAATATTTATATTGCAATAATATTTCATAAAATCATTATCATTACTCTATATAAAGCGTTAGCCACCGACTTCCGTTTTATGTGCCTGTTTACCACTCTCCCTCGCTGATTTGCCAGAGTTGAAGAAAGTGGAGTCAGTGAGGGAAATTTAAAAACTTATTTAAAAGCCTTCAGCGACCAAAGCAAAATTTCCAAACAGTGAGCAAGAATAAATTTGATGCATTTGCTCGCTAAAGGCGAGCAAGGGAGTCCAGGGGCGTAGCCCCCAGGCAAATGGTAAAGCCCTCCGACCACTTGTATAAGTAAAATCAATAAATATGTAACCTTAGTATTAGGCTGTTTCCCTGGTAGGAATACACAATTGGGCCAAGCCTCGGACCAGGCTTGGACCAATCGTGCAGCATTGGCGAGGCTTGGGGCAAGCCTTGTCTAACCATTGGGCGAGGCTTGGTCCAAGCCTTGGAATGATAACAATGTACCCAGCCTTGGGAATCAAAAAAACCAAGGTTGGCCCAAGCCTCGAGAATCAAAAAAACCAAGGTTGGCCCAAGCCTTGGAAAACAAAAATGGATGGTCGATCCAAGCCTTGAGGAAAAAAGTTGTTTCTCGAGAGATTTGAACTCAGCTTTTTGTTTTGTTCTTCATTTGTTCACTGCCTTTACGCTCTCGTACACAGTTGTTATATTGATATGACTCTCTTTTAAGCTATTTGATTTGCCTTTTATTTTAGCTAAATAAACTTTATCAAACAATCACCAGATTTAAAATATATATTACTGTTTTTTTCAATTAATAGTACTTGATTTAATTTAATTTTTTTTTTAATTACATGATGGGTCAATTAAGCATTGGGCCAAGCCTGGTCGAGGCTTGGCCCAATGGTCACTACCCAAGGCTCGGTTTAATAATATATTACCATTGGGCCAAGCCTCGGTCCAGGCTTGGTCCATTCGTCTTCCCAAGGCTCGGTTTAATACTATTGGGCCAAGCCTGGTCGAGGCTTGATCAAGGCTTGGCCCAATGGTATTATATTATTAAACCGAGCCTTGGGAAACGATTGGACCAAGCCTGGACCGAGGCTTGGCCCAATGGTATTATATTATTAAACCGAGCCTTGGGTAGTGACCATTGGGGCAAGCCTCGGACCAGGCTTGGTCCAATCGTCTTCCCAAGGCTCGGTTTAATAATATAATAACATTGGGCCAAGCCTTGGATCAAGCCTCGGACCAGGCTTGGCCCAATAGTATTAAACCGAGCCTTGGGAAGTCGAATGGACCAAGCCTCGGACCAGGCTTGGCCCAATGGTCACTACTCAAGGCTCGCAAATGACAACTGCCCAAGGTTCGCCAATTGTCACATTGCAATTCCTACCGGGTTTTAGTTATCTTCAATAAACTCTTATCTAGCGGACAAATTATTCTAGTCAAAAACATTCGTACTACTTGGTAACTGAACAATTCGAGCTGTAGCCCTACTATTAAGGTATTAGAATTGTAAGAAAAATTTATTTAAATTAGAATAGTGTTGTGAAGGTAGTTTAATCTAGAATTATCAGAAGCTTTCTATCAGTTAGTCATCCTCAAGGCGGCGGCTGCATGTTAATGAGAGATAATAAAGAAGTGAATATTCATTCTCTATAATGAACAAGGGAAGTCTAAAATTGATGAGTGAAACAGAAGAAAA
The DNA here is from genome assembly GCA_023213315.1 of Euborellia annulipes. Lineage (NCBI taxonomy): Eukaryota > Metazoa > Arthropoda > Insecta > Dermaptera > Anisolabididae > Euborellia > Euborellia annulipes. The sequence goes on along the minus strand of JAKCPI010011664.1, from coordinate 40,229 downwards.
AAAAGTAAACAAAAATGAATATAATGAATGGGAAATTAAATTTACTAATGTAGCATGTTCAATAATATTGAAGATAAAATTGCAATTATTACAATTATTTCAATAATATAATCACAATATGATGTAAATCACTAAAATAAGACGCCCTATATTTGAATTTTTCTAGATTTTTCTTAAGGTGCGCGTCTCGAAAAACCGTTAGAACACGATTCAGTACCGAGGCGGCAAGAGATGGCTTTAGTTTTTCCCATAGGAATACAAGGGATTTATCCCATTTCATTTTAAAGATTCCAGCAAATTAATTAACGGTAAAAAATTAATTATTTTTTAATACATTGATTACTAATTTAATTATCTATAAGATATAGAGCGAATTTTTTTAAAATATCTTTTATTTAATGCGATTAATCTAAAAAAAATTTTATTTTTTCGAAAATCAAAAAAAGAGCTTCTATAAGTTGTAGATATTTTAAATAGCTTTAATTTTAAAAAAATTTGAGGTAGATAGCTTCAAAATTGTGGCCGCTGGAATCTCCCAAAATTAGCACCCCGAGACGCGCACCTTAAAAACGAAAATTCTGTTCATATATTCGTAGAGGCTTTCCTCTCTGAAAGGTCTTCAAATAAACAAATGAAAATATTTTAATTTAAAATAATCAAAATGGTTTATAAATATTTTCATTGCATTAAAAGTATGAGTCTATAAAATCCTTCTAAGATCATATATTATTTGAATAAATAGTAGAGTCATATTTATTTCTACTCACATTCAATATTAGAAGAAAAGGTCATATTTATATATTATCGAATATTTATGAATGAATTTCTTTTATAGAAAGAAACAAGAAAGAGAAAGATTATAAATTATTTGTAATGAGTGATAAGTTAGACAAGACAGTAGTCAATTGTAAATCTAAGAAGTGCATTTGACATTAGGATTTAAACCATGGAGGGGGGATTTCGTGTGAAGGTTTCGTTTCGCTGTCAGTTTGACAGCTGCTGACTGACTCGAACATTCATTCATAAAACAGGTAGACAGCTTCGAAAATGGAAAGTGATGGCTCAGCTTAAAGAATGAATAACTTGAGCCTGCTATTCATTCGAATCATTAATATAACAAAAAAATAAATTAAAATTTTTGTTGATAATAATAATGGGTAGCTAATTTATAAGAAATGATAGATTATTTTAAGAAAATAACATAAAAGAGTTATTTAAATTTTAGTGCCAACAGTAGAAACAATTCAAGAAGTTAAATATTAATATACAGTACTTCAATGTTTTTGGGGTGGGGTCATGTTTTGTTTGAATAATATTAATCGTCCTGGCATCCCTATGCTGTCCAACTCACGACTGATAGAACTAGTCAATTCCAGTCTGTCCCCATGACCTCTCGTGATTGGAACAAGCTTCCTGCGTCTATCTTCCCCAAAACATACAATCTTCAGACTTTCAAGTCTAATCTCGACAGGCATCTTCTCAGTTCCCGCAGAAATGAAGAGTGGAAAATAAATTAAGAAAAAGCCAGTTAATATTTTATCATCAAGGACGAAATATTGATGAGTGATATAAAATTTAAACATCAACCGTTTTAAATGAATTTTTAATATGAGACTTGGACAAACCGACTACGACAATTAGGTAAATATTTGCCCTCGGTGCTATAAAGTAGCGAAAGCTCTTTTTCGAGAGATTGGTGGTCGAGGGGTTGTGTGGGTTTGCCCACAAGGTTGCCTAACATGGAGAGCGTTGCTGCAGGTGGGCTGAGGCATCTGATGACGTCACGGAGACTCCAACGCTCATATAGGCGCCATCTTCGCTCCCATCTGAGCCTAAAAAGGATTTAACTGGCTCAGTTCGTGACGAGACAGTGAGTTCAATGAAAAATTACACTTATCTGGGAGATAATATAACTAAACAAATACTTCGATTTCCAGAAATAGAAAAAAATTTTAATTGAAAAAATAAAGGCCACATCTTAAGATAATTAATCATCAAGAAGAAAGTCTTTATTATTCATTATCAAAGTAAGAAAGGATATTTTCTATAAAAAACGACTTTGTTTTTTTTTCTCTCTTTTTACCTTCTATTTAATAGATGAGAAGATGATTTGCATCTTTTTCTTAATTTATTATAACTCCTTATTTGACAGATAAGTGAAACAAATTGTTTGTAAATATAGGTTTTATTAAAAGAGATTTATTATTCGAAAAAATTCCACAACTAGCAAACTTCCAATTGGGCGTCCGCCTACAAGATGGACTAAAGATTTCAAGAAGTTTGCTGGAGGAATTCTACCGAGTGTCTGGATAAGATATTTCGCGAATTAATCACGCTATCAGCTTATTCTTATTACTTATTATGGAAACATGACAAGTTACTCAGAGTAAAATAAATAAACCTGCCTACAGAAGAAGTGAACATATTGCTATTTTTAAGATAAAGCTCATGAGTGCGATGCAGTTCCGGTGAAGTGAAGAGATAGAGAACAAAAAACGCAAAAGATTATTATTATCTCTGACAACGTTTCGAGCGCACCTTTGAAAATATTTTCAGGACATGGATTAAACAGAGTTATGAGGCCACCTTGTAATTTTTACAAATAAACCACAGTTAACCTGAAAATCAAATTCATTTACTAATGATAACAACTGTGAAAGCCTAAACTCCAAGATATTTTTTGGAACGAAGTTCTTTAATGCAGTTTACGCAGGGTGAATTGGGAGAAAATGTAACGTAACAAAAACGCGTTCCTAACAAAAATGCGTTCCCAGCGCCCGAGCGACGGCGGAGGAAGGCGAGATTAGCCGAAATCTTGGCGAGGCCACGCCCACCTTCTCCTCTTTATTTCCTTCTATCGCCGAAGGCAAACAACAGATTCCAGCGGGCGCAGCTCCCTGGCTAGACCCACCTTCGGCGGGTTTTCCGTCTATTTAAATAATATTCATATTAAATTATATTCTGAGTTGAAGAAAAGGCGTGAGGAACTTCGTTCCTACGACTCCACACGTATGCTTTTTTTAAATTTTTTTTCCTTTCAGCTACAGAGGCCATTTAGATGTTTTAATGTATTATTCATTCTGATTAATCATTCTATGGCCGAAACGTTGTAATTTTTACAAATAAACCATAGTTAAATCGAAAATCAAATTATCTACCTGGTATAGTAAGTCTCTACTCCTCAACCAACCAAATTTCAAAACCTTAAAGACAGAGTTGGGTTTTATAGATGATTTTGTAGTTTTATACAAAAATCGCGGATACAATTGTTTGAAACGTATAAAATAAAACCCATGCCCATGCGCAAACCCGACGAGAAAAAATTCAAACAAAATTCCTTTATCTATTTTTTTTTTTTTTTTTTTTTTCAGGGAGTTGGTTTTTTACAGTTTTTTACATTAACCTAGTTTTAACCGTGGTAGTTTTATCAATGTATAAAACCTTGTATTATACTCGCCGAGATAAAACTTGCCAACTCTGCTTGTAAATTAAATATTTTTAAAACATTTGAATTTTTGAAGGATTACTTTATTTATTTGTAGATTCTTAAAGCAAGAAAGGAATAAAATTTTATTCAGCTGGCGAATACATTGAAATTAGACAGTTTCCTAAGAAAATCATCCTAAAAGATGAGAACATTTTGATTTTACAAAAAATTTTCTTAGCCTCAAGTCTGATGATTCATCTGACCGAAACTGTCTAATTGAAATGCAGACTTCACTAAAAGTGAAGATTAATTAATTGTCGGATGAATTCATTCTGTGATGAATAAAATATTTTTATTCCTTTCTTGTTTTAACAAATAAAAAAGTAATAAAAATACTTCAAAGATTCAAATAATAATTTGGACCTCACTCTGTATTTAAAAAAGAGAATCTAACTCTCTAGGCCTTTGGCGACAATTTTTGCTCTGATTTTAATAACTCATCGTAACATTTGATTAATGATCCTTTTGATAGAGAATGGATTAAGGAAAGCGGAAAATATCTTTACACACACCCACCTCCTCTTCCTCTCTAATTTGAAGTAGACATTTAAATGCATATCGCTAAAAGTGAAGATTAATTAATTATAGATACCATGTTTTCATTTATTTATCAGTAGAATTTTTTTTTTTTAATTGAAGGCCTGAATAGATAGTCCTTGGAAACTTTAAAGAGGACAGTCAAAACTAGATAAAAAGTAAATAAATATAATAAATAACTACTTATAAGGATTTAAATTTTTTTTCTCTTTTTCTTGACATGTTTATTCTTCGCATTTTGTGATCGAAATGTTTACGCAGTTATATTTTCACCTATAAGCTGACATTAAGACTTAAATATTTGGTTACTCAATTATAAATTTCTTTTTATGGTTAAAACATAAAAGAATTTATTCAGGTATGGATTAGAAAAAAAATATTAAAGAGAGGGGGGGATTCGTGAAATGGACTCTGATATTGATTCCTACCACAGATGACATCATTTCATTTGGCAAGAGAAGAATAAAGCAAACAGGTTGCGTCAAAGGAGCTATCCAGATGCGAAATTATATGTTATTATACCTACTCGAATAAAAAAAAATACAAACCACCCATAAAATAACATTATCTTATGAAGCGAAACATTTTTTGAATGAATTTGCAATCCGTAAACTGACCTAGCCTAATTTTGTTTTATGAAATTAAGAATATTTATTTGACATCCCCCCCCTTAAAAAAAAAACAACAAACAATTTTTTTTTTTTTTTTTTTGTGTTGGGTTGAGTATTTTTTTTGTGTGTTTTTACTCTCCCCCCTATAAAAAAAACATGTTTTTGTTTTTTTTTTTTTTTTTTTTTTTTTTTTTTTTTTTTATTTTTTTTTTTTTTTTTTTTTTTAAAAAAGAAAAATAAAGTCCATTTTTATGACCGAAAAAAGGTCCAACAAATTATTATTAATAAATAAATAAATAATATTTATTTGACATTTAGAAGATGTGTAAGAAAAAAAGTTTATTAAAATCTCCACACCTCAATATATAAATATAAATAATTTATGAAATTTGTTTGTATAAAACAAAGATCGTGATTAAAGGTGTAAAATTGTAATTATGCTAATAATTTAATGATTATGAAATGAAAGGAGGGGGGAGGCTATCGTTTCGCCGAATAATTTTTTCCAAAGACTTTTTTAATTTTATTTTTCCCTTATAGAGCTACAATAATTCTCTATTCTTAATGGTTAACAATTTTTGTTCCAAGATATTTTTTTTCCTCTTCTTTAATTAGGTCTTATTATGAGACGGCTGAAATTCTTTCAAGCACGAAACAGCGACGTAACTAGACTTTGAGGGCGGAGCTCAACTGGGGCGCCGTTTTTCGTTCGACCTTTTTTTTAGTATTTTAATCTCGTTTGAGCTTTTTTTTGTAATGAATTTATTATGAAATTTCAAAAAAAAAAAGCCGGAAAGCCGGATTCGCGAGGGGCGCCAAAGGCTTGATACGCCTGGGGCGGAGGGTGGGGGGCGAGGACCCCACTTCGCCTACACCTGGATACGCTATTGGCACGAAAGTATGTATATAAAAAGTGATTGAAAAATTAATATTTTTTTTGCAGTGTAGGTAATGTTTTGACATAAAAGGATGGAGCCAAAACTATTATACCAAAAAACTCCTATTTCTGTTCAAACGCTTTCTATTTTGGCTTAATGACTTTATTTATTATAGTGCTAGTGGTGTTCATTTATTTTTTATGAAACTGAACTAGAGGAAAGAAGAGAATCGGTGAGAGTAAAATTTTTATTTCAATCGTCCATTAGGATTAATAGGCATTATTGGGTGGTTTGCGGTTTTACAATCCTTTATTTTTCTAATGCAAAAAAATCACTCCATAAAAGGTGGAGATTTTTATAAAGGCCTATAGATAGTTGGAAAGTATTTTTTGATTGTATCACAAAAAGGAAAACAACCACCTGAGATGAACAAATCAAAACTAAATAAGTTGAACTTTAAAAGGAAAAAAGTAATTTTATAATATACAATAATAAAAATACTTAAGAAATGTTTAATTTATACTATTTTAAAATAAAACTTTCCAATCTAAAATAAAAATAGCATTCATTTTTGGTAGGTGATTATTTTAAAAATTTAATAAAGAGTGATTTATTATCTGAATAAAAAAGTTTCTCAAAAATATATAAATGAACAAAAAACTTGCCTTAAATTTTTTTTTCTTGATAATTTATTTGAGGAAATTTAATCGTCCTTTTTGGTATTTTTTTTTTTTTGCATATGCTTGTCCAGTTGACATTGAATTCGATACACAAACATTACCAACTAAGGAATTATATCGATATGAATATGCACAAAAGAGAAAAAAGAGAAAAAAAAAATACTACAAATCGGGTGATTATTTTCGCATTAAAATATTAATTTAGCTTTATTCCTTTGAATAAATAATTAATCGGGTGTGTCGTATACGAGATAAGTGGGATGTCTAATTTTTATTGAATGGAAGGTGATGTCGGTAAATGGGTGCCGCCCCCAGAAATACTTTGAATGGAGGCCAAGGGGCCTTTCCAAAATGATGGACAAAGGGCTTTTAGGCTCTTGTCAAGGACCCACCGAAAACCAACTTTCGTAAATGGAAAATTACAATTTTAAAAAGAGAGAGAACTCTACTTACAGAAAAGAAAAGGTATAGGTATTCTAAAAAAAAAAAAATGACTAATTTCTCTAGATAATGATAAATTTGAAGAATGTTGAATTATGAAACAACGATGATTTCCAAAAAAAGGACGGTCAGAAAAAGAATCCAGTCGATTATTTATTTTACTATATTTGAGAATGAATAAAATTAAAATGAGATATTTTATGTGATGATTTGAACATGACATGATGATATGACTAATAAATTCTACCTGAAATTCATTTGTTATTATTAAAATGAAATTGTATAAATATCAGTTTTCAAACTATTCCCCAATATTCTAACTAGGCACAGAAATAGATGTTGACAAAAACATTTTTCTTTCAAATTCTTCTTGACTCAATCTATTTAAACAATAACATTCCTTAGAGGAGAGAGAGATTTGACGGGAGCCTCTGGAAGGAATGTTAAGAAAATATCTCCCTCAAAGTGAGAACATACGAATAAAAGTACACGAACCAAAACGATTTTAAATAGTAAATAAAAGAAAAACAAATTTTAAATTTGCGCTCGGGCCTTGGTGTATGGGTTAGCGTGCTGGCCTTCTGTACCAAGGATCCAATTTCGTCATCGAATTGTGACATGAACGCAACACTTTCTTTCTATATATTAACTTATCTAGATTAGAGAAAATAATACATATGTTTATATCAATATTAATAGCATAAAATTGAAAAAAAAAATTGTGGTTAAAACCAATTTTGGACGGTTTTAACCACTTTTGACCAGTGTCCTGGTCTAAAAAAGTGGTTTTTTTAACAACTCTGCTATAATCCCTAAATGGTCTCAGCCATCGAGAGGGATAAATTAAAAAAAAAGATGTTTGACGTCATCGAGAGGTGATTTATTGTTTAATAAAATTTTCATATTTTATTCATGTATGAATATACTATAGGTCAGTAAATAAATAATCCAGTTTATCTATTTTAGATTATATTAAGAAGAGGCCTACACAAAAATTTAAATATTAAGAATAAACAATAGTTGTGAGTTAAAGTTTACAATTCTCAAAGGGTTGAAAAAACTGAAAGTTAAATTTATAAGCAATTTTTTTTTTTTTTTTACTAATAAGGAAATTTATAATATGATTCAGTTCAAAATTACCCTAAAGGTATTTTATTCCAAGAAGCAATAAGTTGCATCAAAGTCCGAAGCAATGAGTCACGAGTGAAAGTCTTTTGGTTGGTAGCTTTGCCATTTTCAAACAATTCTAATTGCGAATTATTCAAGGAAGTAAGTAAAGAAAAATCAGTATACTTGGATTATCCTCCCATATTTTTTTGTTTTATTTTGAATATCACAAAATATAGTTGGTGGATAATAAAATGTTAATGAAAAACCCACACAAGAAAAATCAGGTAAATAAATGCCGTGGGGGTTAAGACCAGATTCCAATGCATATGGAATGAATTATATTAGAAGTGGGTAAAGGATTGGAGTATCAAAAAAAAAAAAAAAAATTGAAGGTAGGCCTATGTAAATGAAAAGATTCGTCAAATAATTATTGTAATAAAATATTCAAATTCTTTAATTTATGGCCGGATTAATAAAAGTCACCATCGGAATTGTAGTTTTAAGCAAACAGGTCCCAAGTTCTCATTTCAAAAATATAATAAATAAATAGTGATACTAGCTATGTATTATCTAAAACATCATTTTCCTTATTCGACTCCACCCCCTTTTGTAAAGATATTTCTTTAAGATAAAATGCAAATTTAATATGAACAAAATATATGGTGAAATATAATCATTATTTTAAGTGTCTCAAGGTGATGATGGGAAGATATTTATTTAATGAGAAGAAAATATACTTTCTTCTGAAACAAAAGTAAATAAGAGCGGAAATAAAGAAATATAGGATTTTCTTCTTTTTTTTAATCCTAAATTATTTTTATATTAGACTATCAGGGAGAAGCAACCAATCACCATACGGTTAGGAGAAGTGCTACTATAGAGTCCATAAAAAATTTTTGTTTGTAAAATGGGACAATTTTATTTTTTATTAAATTGTCAACATTTTTGAAAAACTTTGATAAAAGATATATAGAAAAATTTTGATAAATTCTGCCTGACATGGGATGTTTTCTGAAAGAAATAGTTTAATTATAGGGTATAGAGTTAATCTCGAATCATATCAGTTTACATCGGATAAGTTAGCTGAAGAATAGATGAAGACCAGATATTTTAGTTCTCTTGTTTTTTATTCACACTCTTTGAACCTTTAACAAAATCAGACTCCGGAAAAATATGGACACATTGTTTTGATAAATGCATTTTACCGAGCGTAGTATAAATGTGAGGAGGCGAATAGCTGAGGGGATAAGCTTATAATTCTGAGTTGAAAACAACTTGAGTTCTAATCCACCTCATAGCAAAATAAAATATTATCAAACTCTTTGTGAGATGCCTGAGGAAGGAAACGAGAAGCCACCTCAGTATTATTCCCAAGAAAGTTACCTCTCAGAGAACCACAACATGTCAGGTTTGACACTAATGACTGAAATGAGTTTTAAATGAATATATCCATTTTGAGGAAAGAATATCAATTAAAAAAATAAATAATAACGATAAATATAATTTGGCGATGCCAGTAATTCGTTCATATTAATTTTTTTATGAGAAAGCAGATCCTGAATTATTATTTTGGTCATCACTACTCAAAGGTGATTACAAATAAATCTTCTCTACTTATATATGGGAGTAACCATTCATATTTCTTAAATCTGAGGAAGTAAATTGGCATGAAGAACGAACGTGGGGGGCTCATTTAAAATTCTATATTCCTTCTGCCCCCGTTCCATTTAAAAATTTAAATACTCAATGCGAGTAATTTATTTGAAATTGATAGTAATTTATACAAGTTGATATAAAAATGTTGATATGATCAAGCATCAGGTGAGGAATTGTTATTAAACACCAAGAAAGATATTTAAGGTATCTCCCGTGGGTTGGAGATATCGACTTGCAATCTGGAGACAGAGGAAAGTCGCCATTCAACATTCGATCGCCATTTATAGGTCCTGAGACCGTCGGTGTATGTTCACGCAAACACAAAAAAAAAAAAAACATTAACAGCAGCAGCAACCCACAACAACCACAGCATCAAAGCTGCTCCATTCAACGAGTGTTTGTTCAAAGTCACGTCAAGAAAGAAAGAAGAAAAGATTTCGGCAGGAGGAGGACATTTGTCGAGAGAGATCTAAAATCGCTTGGACAACAACAAGTTCATTCACATTTCAGGTTATTTATGGATGTCAGCTGACCAATTGCACGTGTCACCTACCGTTCGGTAAGTTCAACTTTCTTCTGATATTCAGGCGCCAGACACTCTAAAAATACCATAGGAAAAGGTCATAATAGATTCTAAATGGATAATTAACATGTCACTGATAAAAGAAAAGAACAGGCTGCTAGTTTAGGAGATGGATGAGATCGAGACTCAGGAATCAAGTTACAAACAGCAAAGGTATTGCGTTTATTTATAATTATATAATGGGAGATTAAAAGGATGAGTTTTTTTTATTAAATTTATATAAAGAAAAAATATCAAATATCCTAAAAATAGAATACTATGGAGAATCAAAATTCCCGGAGTTAAAAAAGTAAAGAAATTTAAAAATTATACAAAGTGAAAAGTTTGAAGATTTCATCGTTCAAAAAACAAACCCCTTGCCTCCTTTCAATACTGAATAAGTAGGGATACGCCATTATATTTGCAGAATTTGAACTTAAAAACTATAATGGAGAATTGGAGATATCAGCCAAATTGGGATTATCTAGGTTAATAAAACTCCCAGAATAAGACGTTTCGGCCTGAATTTATTTGGCCATCTTCAGTTATTGGGAATTATACACATAGTGCAAGTGTGTGCACATGTGATCAAACCAGGACTCGTCAATAATAAAATTTATTTACTTCATATAAAATTATATGGCACCTGTGCCCAAGCTCAGAGATAATCATTGTATGAAGCAAATAAATTTTAAAATTGACGAGTTCTGGTTTGATCACATGTGCACTTGCACTATGTATATAATTCTCAATAACTGAAGATGGCCAAATAAATTCAGGCCGAAACGTTTCATTCTCGGAGTTTTATTGAACCTAGATAATCCCAATTTGGCTGATATCCCCAATTCTCCATTATAATCACATCACAGCAAAAACCTCAAAAGGAACTACTTAAAAACTGTTGATAAAGAAAGTAGCGTATATTCTACGGCTTTTACATGTAGTAAATAAATTTACAAGTAAAAGCGCAATTAGGAGTATTATGCAGTCCTGTTGAATTTAATTTAGAAAAATATTTTATTATCAAAATTTACTAAGGAATCTAGAAAGTTCTTCCAATAAAACAATATTTATACTTTAATAGTTTTGTCAAGGGAACATAGTTCAAATTAAGAATCATTGATTTTAGAATGAAAAACATTTGTATTGTAAGTTGTGCAATTGAATTTATTTATAGCAGAGAAGAAATAATGGATTTTATCCTTTGAAAAGGTGTATTATAGGCTTAATAATAGTTTTCTTAACTTTTGGGATAATCAGATTATTATTGAAAAAAGACAAAAAAAATATTTTTATTTTTTAATAATCGTTTAAAAAAATATGTAATATAAAAAGTTGGGGCAAGTGTACATTGAGATTGTTTTCAAACCTAATTTATTTTATCGAATGCTCTTATTAGACTAACAATTGTAAGTAAAATGATGCCCCAGTTTCATAAGTGCTGGATAATATATAGAAGGATGCATATCCAAGATTAAGGTCTGGTATACCTACACATAACTCCATAGAATGTTCAAGGTCAGCGGAAACTATTAAATCAATTGAGATAAAAAATATATTAAAAATATACAGTAGGCCTATATGCAGAATAAAATAAATTTTTTTATAAAAATCTAGACCTAATTATTTAAAATAAGGAGTGGAGGAGAGAGAGGATAGTTTTTTTTTTTGGAATGGGTGCATAAGGTCCGAAGACCTATAATGACCAATAGTCACATGCAGCCAGGAAGAAAATAAAAACAAAAGGAGAAGCATAAAGGGGAAACTCAACTGCGGGAACTGAGAAGATGCCTGTTGAGGTTAGACTTGAAAGTCTGAAGATTGTAGGTTTTGGGGAAGATAGACGCAGGGAGCTTGTTCCAATCACGGGAGGTCATGAGGACAGTGTAAGAATGGGGATAGTGTAAGAATATGGGTTAAATGAGAATTTAATCCTAGATAAGAAATGGTAGGCCTATTTTCTTAAAGTTACACATAAAAAGAATTAATCCACTACCAAATTCGAAATGCTCAATTAATTGGCTTTTAAAATGAAATCGTTCACGATCGGTTATAAAAATTTTATTAGAAATTGACTTTGAAATTTCGCATCAGAAGAATAAGAATTTTTTCTTGTCCTTTCCCTCTTAGTCTCATCTAAAATTTCAAAACCAACCCAAATCCAACAAAAAAAGCTAAATTTTGTAAAGCTTAGAGAGGGAAAGTTTAATTATAAATTATAAATATTAAAATTATTTATATTATTAATTATAATGAGGTGTGATTATTAAAAAAAAAGTTGTTAATTATGTTCAACAACTTGGCAATGATTCAGTGAGGAAGCCAAAATGAATATATTCTAAATAGACAAAAGTGTTTATTTTGGCCATTATGGAGTTTTACATGTCTCACAAGCCTAATTGATAATGAAAAAAAAATATATTTGTTTGTGTTAAAGCTAATTTTTTTTTATAAGTAATATGAATTATTGTCACCTAGGAAAATATAATATTTTAAAACTTAAAAACTCTTTATGAACTTGAGTGACCTAATTTTCTAATGGCATTACCTATTCAGCGATTATCATAAAAGATTAATTACGAGTATAGAAATATTTTTTCACTCACACAGTGTAAGATAAAAATTCATGCATTTAAAATTTTACTAAATTAAAATATTGATAAAAAATTTAATTGACAGGCTCAAATATGCTGGAGATCGTGGGTTCATTGGGCCCATCAGCAAATGAATATACAGAACTCAAAAAATTATATTAATCTAAAATCGAAATTATTGATTTTTCTCAATTTAGTAATTTTAAATAATTTTAATTTAAAGATTGAAAATGAAAAGATTTATATAAAAATGGTCCATGACGTCGATAGAAAAAAAATTAATAAATATGTATTAGTAACCCAAGGAATTTTTTTTTAATTAAGGAAACTTTTTTTAATTATTATAAAAAGTAATTATAAATATTGACGATAAAATTGAGGAAATCAATTAGTATTTATTCAAACTCCACCCAAATTAATTTTTTTTTTTTTTCAAGTTAAAATAAAAATAATAGATAGATATATACAAAGAAATTAATTAATATTATTGGGACAAGTGAAAAAGTATGTCAAATCATATATAATACCTAAGAGGAAATAAAAACCAGTTTAATATTTACGTAATTTTGCTCTTTTTTTATTGAGGACTAATTGTAAAAAAAAAGGAAATATATTAAGTTAATTGACATCCTTTGAATCAACCGTTTAAGCGAAAATAATGAATAAGCTGCGATCAAAAAGGCGTTTATGGAGATGTTTGTTAATCATAGACATCTTTTGACTAGGAACAAATCTTTCTCTTTTCTTGGCTATAAAAATATGCTTTCTGTGAATCACCGTCCGGGTTTGAATCCGGTTGAATAGATATTTTTACTTTTTGGTGTCTTTTTCTTTTTAATGAAGATGAAATTTTATAAATAAAAATCTTTAAACTAGCTATTGATTAAAATGAAAAATAGATGTTGCAATGTTGTCCCAGATTCTATTCTTTGTTCTTTAAAAAAAATTTGTTCTAAATATAAATAAACATAGATGCATCCGTTTAGAAATTCCTAGTTTTAATAAAGAATTAAAATGAAAATTTAGCCACTTTCTGAATAACGGAGGGGTAGGGTAAGGTTATGAGTCAGTTTTACATTCTTTCAAAAGAGGGAGAAAGGGGAAGAACAGGTGTCTGGAAATTTGAAAGATAAATTATTTGAATAAATATGGATAAATTCATAAATATGAATAAATTCTATCCACATAGACGACGTGGGACCGAATGGGACGTTTTGGACTGACAAGGGACTTGCTATGGACGTCACTGCGTCGTTCCAAGGGCGTCGAAATGTCCGCCTGAAAAGTCCCTTTTACTAAAATTGTGTTGGGGCCTCCTAACTTAACAGCAGATAAAACAAGATATCCTCCTAGGGACCTCGAAAAAATATCGTATACTTTGGATATATTCATGTCACTTAGTATAATGATAAATATCTTGGAAAATTGTATATGAAAATAAAAATTATTAAAAAATTAATATAGGCTATAGGTGGTATTAATAGATAAGCTCGAAAATGTTTAGCCCAAATATTTTTTATTAGGATTTATCGCGATAGCATATCAAAGTTTTAACAACACAAATTTAATCTAAACAAAAATATTTTTATCTAGAAAATAAAATATGCAAATGTCGCCAAAGAGGCGGAGAATCTTTAAATGGCGTGTGTGAAAATTATTTTTGATTCGGCGGTATATTTTTGTATGAAGAGCAAACAAGTAATTATTTACTTTTCTAAACAATAGACTAAGTAAATTACGATAAATTAGTTTGTCTAGCAATTAGTTCAAATAGATGTCTATTTGCAAGTAAGGTGTGGTATTGATTTAGCGAAATGGAAAAGAAAGAGTGCGAAAAAAAAGAAATTTATTGGTGGCATCCTACGCGCGTACCCTTGGGTGTTTTTTTAAAAGTCAAGTGCAGTCAAGGACATCAGGTACTACCCCCCACCTAAAAACATGATCGTGGGGGACTACAAATGGGAATTTTTAATTATAAATCAAAACACTAGAGTGCGCAAGCGGACCGACAAAAAATTTATTTTTATTAAATAAAAAATTCTCCTTTTTTTGTCAAATTATCGAGATTTTCGTTTGGCACCGAGAGGCATTTCAAATTCCGTCGAAATTTAGCTTATATTTATTTAAATTAGTAACCATTTTATCGCTTAGAACGGGATATGAGCACTGACTCTTAGATCTTAATTTCATTTCATAATTTTTATATCTATCAATTATTTATTAAACTTTATTGAAACATGAAATTTATATTAACATTTTGTTTATCAGGTATGCAGACCAAGTGACAGACGCTTTTATTATATCTTTATGCAGAAAAAAGTAAGCAGGCCTACTATTATATTTTTATTGATTGTTTATTTTAAGGATAAAAAAGTTTTTTACTTAGGATCAAAGAATAATACAGTTTTTTATATTCATGGAATTGGTATTAATAAATTATTAAGAGGAAAATTAGAATTACATATTGAGATTTATTTCCTTTGATGTTTTTATTAATTGAATATTAAAAAAAAAATATATCCTCTTATGTTTGAATATTAATCAAAATATTAATCAACTAATGAAATTAGTTATGTCAAAAATTGTTAATTAGATCAATTTTTCAAAATATTCATATGTAAACAGCCATTAAAAAATATTAACTTTTCCCTATTATTTAAGTCATTAGACAGAATTTTCACAAAGATAATTGAAATTTTAAGCTCATTTATTTTTACAAGATTTTTAGATAAGATAAATAGGAAAGTTTAAAGGAATTTATAGAAGAAAGATTCATTAAAAATGTATTTTTGTTAAAGATTAGTTCAAGAGTTCTATTTAATAAAAACACCAAATAAATTTTATAATAATAAATCACATATTTGAGATATGATTTGTTTATGAAATAGTCAAAGACAAATTTCAATCATTTTAAAAACATATAAAAGCAAGTTGTATAGGAAGTTTCCATGAAATTGAATGAAAATATGGAATTCAAATTGTATATAAATCTTATGCAAATTTCTTATGTATGCTGTTAATTAAGTTTTGTTAGGATTACTAGATATGAAATTCAATGTAGTTGAACAGAAAATGGAAGAGCATTATTATTTCATTGCCGAAAAACCGTTTTAAAATTAAAAAGTTGCAACAATTCGAAATCAACAATGATAAGATATTCAAATCAACAATGGAATATTCAAAACAACAATAAAAAACCTGTTTGGTATGCAAAGCTCGAATAATTTATTTTGTTATTCGCCAAAGGTAGTGAATAAAAATAAAAATAAGAGGATGGACATTGAGTGAAGATCGAGATCCACAAGAACAAGTCCTCGGACAGCTTGTTGGGAGTGCCTTTCAAGGTAACCCAGATGAGCCTCTCTGGACCAGCTTTAAACAATGAATTCCCCTTGAGACACATATATCGATAAAAAAAAAAAAAAAAACAAGATCAAGTTTGCAAAAGAGTGTCATGTCATTAAAAAATAAACCAGAAAAACGATAAAAACAAAATGACATTTCTCATTTTTTTATGAAATGGAAAAGTAACAATAATTTCTAATTTAAGATGGAAATTGACAGAAGATTCTAGTTTAACGGTATATTACTACCAAAGTAACAAACGCACCTATTCGCATATTTAAGAACACCAGGTAAGTAACTGTATGCAACAACAACAACAACAAGAATTTCAATTTTATTATCTTATCGAAATGATATATATATTTTAATCTACAGGTGTTTGCATGTCAACTAGGTTATTCTTATATAATTCATCGAGACAGCCCTTAATCAAGTGAATAATAATAATAAAACTTACTCTTGAGTGGTGAGCACTATCCGGCCTGGGGTGAGTTTTCAATTAAACAAACAAGAGCACAATCACAAAGAACACAGAGTCCACGAGTGTTTAGTAGCACTGACGAGGCCGGCATGCCTCGTCCCGTAACGTGATGTCCGTTGGCCGGTCGTTGGTTCGGTTCTGATCGAAAGAGGTTGGGATCTTGGCCGCCTCGGGGCCAACACTTGTGTGCAAATGCTTCTGGCTTGCGGCTTCAAAGAGTCAGGCTGGCGTGGCAAGCGGGGAGTTTACGAAAATGGCCGCTTGGGGCGCCACTTAACAGTCACACCTGCACGCCGCTATTTTTGAGAGCTCTTTGTTACGACAATGGAAATTGAAATCAACAATAATCGTCTTGCTTGGAGTAGAGACAAGAGCTTTGTTTTATGATCCAATGGTCAGTGATTTGCTTCAGGGCCTGAGCGATTTAAATAGATAAGATTTATCAATTAATATAAATAAACAATGATAATTGCAGTTATTATCAATTTATCTCATACATTTTTATATTTATTTAAGCTACATTGACTGATGATGACGTTATCGAAAAACCGAATCAACCTATCGAGTTTTATTTCGAAAGGGCTAAAGAAAATCGTTGTCGAAAGGATTGATAGATCTAACAAACAAACAAAAAATTAAAATATCGTCCAAGATCTGTTTGAATAGTTTATAAGTAGTTTTAATTTGTAAAATTTAGTGAAAAAATTCCTCTCGAATGATTTATTTGAAGCAAGTGGCATATCAAAGGGTGAAAGGGCTGCAATCCCCCCCACCCATCGAAATCCCAAAAGTGAAAAGAATAAAAATGAAAAAATTTATAAAATATCTAGAATTTTAGCACAACTCTAAAATATTTCAGGATTTTTTAGGTGGCCTAAAAATGCTTCTAGGTACATACAATTTTAAAAGATTTCAGGGGTAGGGGGACCCCCGTTGGTATTCCATACTCCCCAAACCCAAAGGCTCCCCCAAATAAATTTCTAGATACGCCACTGCCCCTTAGAGAGGACTATTTTTTCCAAATGGAAAGTTAAAATAAATTTAGGAAATTAAAAAAAAAAATACTAAGTGATAGAAAATAAAAAAAGTAAACTCAAACATAAACAACATAAACAAAAATCTGATAACAATAACATTATTTTTTTTTTAATTTGGTGATGATTCAAAGAAAATATAGTAAAATATCTTGTTTTTTTAAGAAATTAATATCACCTATATAATTATACTAACATTTTTTTAATGTCAAATTTGTTTTTTTTGACAGGTAAGCAAGCAAGAAGCATCATCATTGAAAGGAGAGGATAGAAAATAAAAGATGATAAGTCGTTTTGGACATCTATTTGCCTAAGTCGAATGTAAATGTGAGTTTATTTACGAGGAGGCGACCTTCAGCTTCAGAGGAGCAACATCTCTCAACATCGTAAATATTCATAATGCCCCAAGTGGAATGAGAAATTGAGGACCTTGTGATTCTTCGCAATAACATCGAAAAATAAGGTTTGTTTTCTTAAGATTCTATTATGGCATTGATTAAACAGACATATGAATACATTTTAAATAAAATAGGTTAATTATATTAAAATATTCATTTTGATGAAAGAAGTATATTTTTGTTTTTGATTGCTTATTTAATTTTCAATATATTGTTAGTATTTGAATTATAGTTTGACAGAAGAAGAATAAACTGTTATATTTTTTACGTATAGTAACTTGAAAATAATAACAATATAATATTCTTGAAATAACGAATCCTTTAAAGGCGGCTACACACGTAACTGCAAACTTAACAAGCATGAACGTGCAATATTTTATGTACAAGCAAACTGTAACGTCTGCAGAGGAATTTTAGGCAAGCATTTTAATTGTGCAAGCAGCTTGATGTTCGATTAAATTTTAATCATGCACAAGCATATTTTCGCAAGCGCAAGCAAAACTCTCCTCCATTTTATAAACGTCTTGACATTTGACATTTATTTAATAAGCTTTTATATTAATTCATTTAAAATTTCAATTTATATATTAATATTTATTTGTGTTTTAGGTTAATTTTCGGCATAAGCTATTTCTTGCACAAGCATACATGTGCCATGTGATGTCCAAGGGAATTTATGCATACTGGTACAAAAATATTGATCAGGCATGCTTGTCAAGTGTGCAGTTACGTGTGTAGCTCCCTTAAAGGAGCGAAAAATTAGAAACTTCCACTTCTAATATGAAACGAATAAAAATGTCTGTAGTTTATCAATTGATTTAAAAAAAAGTTAAAAATAAAAATGCTCAAATTTTTAATTTTCATGATGTAATTCGAATGAAGTCACTAATATGTCAATATCATCAAATTGATGAAGCTTTTTTAGGTAAGAGCTCTTATTAAAGTCTAAATAAAGAGAGGAGTAAGCTTCTAAAAAAAAAGTTTAAATTAAAACTAAATGATCATTGAAGCATGAAGGACGAGGAAGAGTTCAATTGAATTTTTTTAAAGGACACTTTAATGTAAACAAGTAGAAGGGGGATAAGGTATCATTTTCAAGAGAATTCGAATTAATTTTATTATATGATGTCCTAAAAAATTTATTTTTAATGTAAAAGCATAAAATTATTTTTACAATATTTCAATGCAGGATTTTAATTTTTCAATAATGATTTATTACTAAATGTTTTTCGTAATATTAATTTGAAAAGAAAATTTTTCATTTATGCCAATGAAGACATCAAACAACTATACCTTGAGATATATTGTTGTTATGCCTAAGTATTTTCAATTATGAACACCCATCGCTATTGTTTAGAGATTTAATATAAACTCAAGAAAATATTAATTTTATTTATTTCAAATTTATATATTCAATACACTATTACTATATTCCATTTGTTGAAATAATACAATATTTCATAACCTACAAAATTATCAATAGTTATATTATAATTCATTTTTTACTTTCTTTTAGGCTAATTCTATAATGTTTTCTATCTTTTTCTATGAACTATATATATATATATATATATATATATATATATATATATATATAAATTTTCCAATTAACAATAAATTAATATCTTTAATTGAGTTTTAACCAGTCATTTTAACAACCAATAAAAGTATAATATTATATATATTTTTTCCCTTAAATAAACAAAAATCATTTTTTTTTTTTGAAAAATGAGAAAATTTTCTCTGAATTCGTAGACTCAAAATTTAATTTTTGATATTATTCCTATAATGAAAATGAAATGAGGATGAGATCAGTATTTCGAAAGACAACAAAATAAATAATATTAGGTATTATTGAAGCGTAATATAAGCTATTTCTATTCTTTGATTCGTTTCCAACTATTATTTATCCAGTTTTTCAATAAAAAGTCAAATCAAAAAAAAATATATTTTTCCTTTCTCACTGAACTAAGGAGATTTTTTATTTCTCTAAAGAGATTTGAGAAAAAATTTAATTTCATATTTTCCAATCCATTCGAAGCAATTTTCAACCCCCGCAAATTCCAAATTTTAAAAACATATCTCCTGTATGGAAGAAAAGCCAAAAAACAAACCCCCGCCTTGACAAACTAGATCCCAGCCCGCGTGAATCAGAAAGGGAGACAACCCTCGAAAAACAAACCAGATCTGCGACCCACAAACAAACCTCCCCCGGAAGCAGGGACCCCAGAACCCCCCCCCCCCCTCTGCCCCAAAACGGAGCAAGACGGCCGCAGCACACACAAAAATTTGCCCCCCTGCCCAAAACCAAAAATTTTTTTCGGTTCGCTTGCTCTTTTCTGGATTGCGAAAAGGGCCAAGCGATCACGGGGCCCGTTTTTTTTTTCCCTTTGCCCTCCCCCCACCCCCCACTTTACTGAATTTAATGAACTAAATTTTAAGCTTGATTTTTTAAATTTTTAAACTATAATTGTAATTAAAGAAAGGTTAATTTTAATGTTCATTCAAGGAAACCAATTTATTTATCCATGCCCTTCAGAATCATTAAATCAATGTGAAAAAAATTAACAAAAGAAAAATCTCTTTCGAAAGTCTCTTTTCTATTACTCGAATAATAACAATTAATAGATGCCATTAAAAGAAAACTTTATTGTAGAATTTAATTTTTCTTTTGTTAAAATAAATTAAAAAATGGCTATCTTTTTTTTATAGGTTAAATTTCTTATTTTGAGCTTTGAGGGAGGAAATGAAGAATTCTACTCAGTAAATGTTCAAGAAAGTGACTTGCAAAAAAATATTTTGGATACAAGCGATTGATAAGAGGTAAAAGAAAATACCATATATAATTATGAAAATGATTTCAATTAATTGGATACCTATTAGTACAAATAAAAGTTCCTGGAATCAGGAGCGTCATTTAGAAGGGAGGGGGGGGGACAAGTAGGGGCATTTGCCTCCCCCAAAGGCTCGGATTTTTAAAAAAATTTTTTAAATAAAATAATTCAAAATACATCTACGAGTATATAAACTGTACAAAATTAAACAATTAATAAATTAAATATCTTTTGGCCAAATTTGAGTACCTATTTGTAAGTAAATAAAAAAAAAAAAACATTTGTAAGTAAAAAAAAAAAGTTTGCCCTCCCCCCAAGAAAAAGTTGAAATGACGTCACTGCCTGGATTAAATGCATCATAAAAATATAAGTATCATTTAAAGTCTATATGCTGAAGAGAAATTAAAAAAAATCTCTTAAATATCTTATCAGTAAGTATGGTACATTAAATTGAAGAGTTGTCTGAGTATTATAATTATATCTTTTTGTCCACTTCCGTAACCAGTCACTAAATACATTTCTGGAGATAAAATGAGTAATACATGAGTGTATAATGGAAAAAATTTGGAATAACTTATTAATCATTTTATCAAAAAAGAACAAAAATATCTCTGAGACTATTTCTGTATAAATAAATCATCATCTTTTTATTTTTGATGCTTTATGTAAAGAAGATGAAAATGTTGAAATTTCTCAAAAATAAAATAATATCTGAATAAATCAAATTTGATTTTCAAATCAAATTTAAGTTATATAAGAAAGCAGGGCGTTATGAATTTTTCAATAAAATTTATTTATAATTCTTTCCATATTATATGAAAACATTCAACTACAAGGATAGAAGAGACAATAATCTTGCGAAATAAAATACAGTAGACAGAATACGTAAATTTTATTTCATTTCTCCAATAGCCTACTCTAAGAAAAAAGTAAAAGCGCTTTCAATATTTCAAATCATTTTTTCTTTCAATCAATAAGAAAAACAAGATATGAACAACAATACAATACATTTCCAAAGAATGAATGTTTTTGCTTACTGCTATGTTAAACGAAAGGAAACAAAAGTCACGCAAGCAGATGACATGTGAAAATAGATTACTAAAATGTAAAATTAATTTTAACTCTAAAAATCTATAAATTTTGTCAAAGGATTTGAGTGCTTATTTTCACAGTGTAAAATTAATTGTAGATCAAAGTTCAAAGACATCCGAAAATCTTAAGGTACTTAGTTTATAGATTAAAATATCCAGATGCGTAAATGTAAAAATCTGATGTGACTGGTCGCACAGCACACAATTTCTCTTACCTTTGGTAATCGAATGTTGTGTTCTGTGCTTGTCACACCAGATTTTTTTGTGTTGAAATATATTTAGTTTCCATCGATATATTAAAATTCAAGATGTAAAATTTATAAACATGGATTTTGTTACCATGGCAACCATTCCTTCTATATTTCCTATGAGGTAGAAGAGGAAAGTGTGCTTCAAACAATTTTGAGAACAAAATCAGAATATACATTTGAAAGAGCAACTAAAAAATAATTGATTTTTGAATTTTAATCAAAATAGTTAGAGAGAATTTTGAGGAAATCGAAAAAAACTGAAAAAGTACATCAGTAAAGTAATAGTACTCTTTGGCCTATTTTGTTCAAAAGTTTCGTGTCCCGTCGCAGGGAGGTGCCTAATTTCAATATAAAATTTCAATGTACTAGTTCTTTTCGTTCTTGAGATATTTTGTTTGCAGACACACAGATAGAGAGACCATTTCGCGGGTTTGCATCCCGTCCCATGCGACAAAAATTTATTTTACTTGAATTGGCTACCAATCAAGTTAAATAATGAGGGACGGGGTCTAAATGGCCATAGATGCAAAAAAAATACTTTAAATAAAAATTAAAAAAAAAAAAAATTGAATAAATGATGACAATTTATTTATCCAAGGCCGAAATGTCAACTGTTGAAAAATAAATAAAAATAAAAATACTAGTTATAATTTATTTTTTTCACCACCTGATGAAAATTCAACTTCCAGCCAGAATAAACCAGTATCAACAAAGTAAATCAAATCCTCAAAAAAAAAATTTCCATATTAATAAAATGATTATTTTTTTCCCTAATATGACTTTAGAGAAATACGCTAACAACGTAGATGAATAAAAAGAATTACAAGTGTATAGTATAGACCTGTGTATCATCAAATTAACTAAATTCAAGACCCAAAACTACTGAATTTAGGTTAATTTGATAAAATGAAATAGATCTATATTATCAAGAGAATGGAAATAGCCGTAAGAAATGGATTGTTCACAATAAATAAAGAAAAGGTGAGATATATAAATAATATAATAATTTATTTATGATAATCTTGATTTAAAAAAATCTTATAAATATTTATGTGTTTTTCCAATTATTAATTTAATATAATATTTTTTTTTTTTTTTTTAAATAAGCTAAATATAGAAATGTCTTCATTATAAAAGACCTTCCTGTTAAACAAGTATAATAAGAAGTCAAGTCGAGAATAGAGAATGACTGTTAGAGGTGACTTTATTTCTTAGTACGATTAGATAACTTTTAAATAAATTAAGTCAGTGTGACAAATTGTTTGAATTCATTATTGTTATGTTGTTTTAACCTTTAGAGAAGAGGTGTCAGGAAAAAAAGAATAATTTTCTTTTATTTTTAAATGAGTTAGGTCATAACCTTCTAATCATGAATTTCATCTGGGCAAGAATTAATTTCTGCGAAACGTCCCCCACCGATGGTGTGCATTTCTCAAATGACGCCATCGTCTCAAGGTGTGTCTCGTCCCTATTGCTGACCGATGGAATAAATGGTCCAAGTGGTGACGTCATGTGCAAGGGTGATGTCATATGCATATTATATTCATTGGCGAAGTTAGAAATGACGACAGGGTCTCTCAAAAATAAATTTCAATTGCAATCTTTTACAATAAGATCATTAATTGTGTTTATTATTCAAGTATTTAATAAATTCAAAATATGGGCAAAATTTTATATTCAGGTTGTATGAAGGAGGGAAAAAAATCGAGAAAGTCTTCCTCCTTGACTATCTCATTACAAATGAGATATTTTCACACACTAAAATTGTAGATCTGTATCAACTTATACTTTTTCAAAAAACTTAAAAAAAATTTTCAGGTAAAGTACTACGTATTTGCTCTAAAGGCTGATACAGATGTACAATTTTAGTGTAGGAGCCTAGACTGTTTTGCGTTTCTAAGTAATCGCGGCCATATACACACACAAACACACTAAAAAAAAAAAAATTTTGATCCAGGGAGGTCGCCAAGAAGCATCAAAATCTCTGTCAATTTTTTTTGACGATTATAAAGTAAAAAAAATATAATTCACCTACCTCTACAATAAGGTGAGAGATTTCTCAGAGATTTCATAGAACAAAGAATAAATATTAAGGATTGAATTAATATATACTCCCAACTAATGAATTCAATCACTAAAACTAATTGGAATATGAATATTTCTAAATATTAATAAATCCGAACTAAATAAATAGAATTACTAACTATGTATATTCTGGGAAATTAGTTTATAATTATATGTCAGGATTCTAAATATATATGCAAATATAATTTTCTGTACATAATATAAAGTGGAGTGAAAGAGTCAGCTAAAATACAACAAAAATTATTTTCAATAATTAAATATTAATACAAAGACGCCAACACCTGAAGACGGTTTGTATTTTATTGTAGTTAGTAAGCTTAATATTTTTTGTATTATTAATTAAAAAATAAAAAATAAACCACTCTTAAGGTGCGCGTCTCGAAAGCCGTTAGAACACGATTCACTACCGAGTTACTCGAGGCGGCAAGAGATGGCGTTAGTTTTTCCCATAGGGATACAAGGGATTTATTCCATTTCATTTGGAAGATTCCAGCTAATTAATTAACGGTAAAAAATTAATTATTTTTTAATACATTGATTACTAATTTAATTATCTATAAGATATAGAGCGGATTTTTTTTAAATATCTTTTATTTAATAGTATAAAAGAAAGGTAGTTATAGAATTTTAAAATATTAGTTTAGAAATAGGTACCACTTATACAAATACATAGCACTATCTGAATTTTTATTATTATCGAACAAGCCCTGACTATCAACAAGTGTTTTAGTCAAGGGCGGATACAAGCGAAGGAGGGGTATTCCCCCCTGATGTTTAAAAAAAAAATTACCACTCACACCAGATTACTCCCCTCCCCCCTCCCGAGAAACTCCTCTGGAACATCTCTTGATTTTAGTTATAACAAGCATTTATAATAGATTACTCAAGTATGTCATTCATAGTTAATATGATTAAAAATTATTTTTAATCATTTATAAATGAATCCATCAAATATACTGTACTTGATGGATTCATTTAACTCCCAACGAGACGAACTCTGCGAGCAAAGAATATTAATTCGATATCCCAATAATAAACACTTTGTATTTTTTGAGATATAATTATTCCAAATGAAAATGAATTACATTTTGTTTCTGAATGATTAATTGTAGGTTTATATAAAAAAAAAATCAATGTAAATAGATAATTAGATAATGATTCAAGCCTCAATTATCCGGTTAAAGAACCTGCTAAGTAGCCTTGGATAAGTAATCCAGAGGATAGATTACCGGACGTTCTAACCGAATTAGTCAAGCCATAATTTGATCCTTTCGGCAGAGTCACGTACAATTTCGCATCTTGGTTAACATCTGAATAACTAAGCTATTTTTTATTTGATATAACTATCTGAAAGATTTTTCAACATTGTTTTTTAATAATAGCTGATTAAAAATCTATTAGTGATTATTAAGCTGTTTTGAAATAGATAATAAATTCAAAGACTAAAAACAAACCTCCTCTAAAAAACAGACTACCCTTATAAAGAGTTGTAGAAGAAAACTCTTTAACCTATGTATTTTATTTTTATACATGAATGACTATAGATTCAAGAAGTAAGGTTAGATTGTTTGGGATGAAAAAATTTATTGAATTAAATTGGCTACCAATTTAAATGAACGAAGCCCAAATGACAAAGGTGAGATATTTTAGCTAAAAATTATGTAATTATCAGGAATTTAAGAAATTACAATTTAATTTAATTAGATTAATGATGTTTAATTAGAAAAATAAATAAATTGCCTCTTAAGAAAAATGTAGACAATCATTCTATCGCCTAAAGAGCTGCAACCAGCATGGCAGCTCTGTGTTTAGTGGTGACTCAACCAGGCTTTGAAAATTTTGAAAACAAGTACCAAAGTAAAAGATTAATTTATTCATTTATTTACACCTGGACCCCCTAATACATCGACTTATATTAATAAGTATCATCATAGTATATGTCCTAAACATCCTGAATAAAAGGAATAAAAGGAGCAAGGTGGAACCAGTAATAAGGATTAGTTCACTAGCTAAAGGCGAAAGGAGAAGGAGGAGTTAGAGATAGGAAATAATGTAATTTCACGGGGTGCCTGTAGAAGGCTAAATAATAATAAGTATGTCCTAAGATGCCGAAAAAACCTGAAAAAAAAAAAAATATTTATTAACTGAAATCTAATAAAATTCACTATCAAAAGAGCTTTTTCCACAATGTAGTGGTTATACACATAAAGTATCTTTATCCTTTTCCAAGATAAATTGAACAATACTTAAAAATCAAATTATTCGAAAATTATTTTTTTACTTTCTCTTACCTATGTATATTGTAATATATATAGAGAGAAAGTATTGGATTCATGTCAAAAATTCGATGTCGAGATTTTGATGGATCTTCACGTTTTGAGGTCCCCTAATCCAAAAAAGTGGTTTTCGCGACATGGTCTGTCTGTGGGTGGGTGGATGGGTGGGTGGGTGGGTGTGTGTTCAATTTTAAGATGAAGGAATTGAGCTATGAGGCTGAAATTTTATATTTAAGTTAAACACCCCCGGACCGAAAAATAAGCTTTTAATCAAAATCCCAAAGATTACTAGTACTTTACTGATGCACTTTTTCAGTTTTTTCGATTTTCTCAAAATTTGTCAACGATTTTTTTTTAAATTCAAAAATCAATTATTTTTCAGATGCTCTTTCAAAGTATATTCTCATTTTGCAATTGAAATCTTCTGAACACCACTTTACTCTTGTATTTCATAGGGAAGATAGGAGAAATGGTTGCCATAGTAACAAAATATAAATATTTTTCCATACTTATAAATTTTACATCTGAATTCATATGTTCCGTACTGTCGGGAACAAATATATGTAGACACAAAAATCTGGTGTGACAAGCACAGAACACAACTTTCGATTACCGAAGGTAAGAGAAAGTTGTGTGCTGTGCGCCAGTCCACCAGATTTTTTTAAATCAAATATTTTATTTAAAAAAATGTTGAAATAATCAAAATTTTTATTGAAGTTTTTAAAAATTTTGATAAAGATAAATTCAACTTTTTAAGTTTTTAAATAAAAAGTTCAACGACAAAAGTTTATTCAAATTATAATGGCTAATAATTAATTTAAATAAATTGCCTCAGATACCGAAAAATATTTTTAAAAAACAACAAAAATTGTTGTATAGGATTTGAAAGGTAAACCACTCTAGGAATTTTTTATTCTAGTCTCATTCGTACAAACCAATTCAATGCACTAAAATAGATTTTATTTTGATAATATCCTTATAACGTTTACTATTTAATTCTTAGCAAGTCAATTATCTTTTTTTTGATTTCACTATAATTTATGATATTTATACAAAATTATCTTAATTTATTTAAAGCTTACGCCTCAAGGGTTTCGATTATTATAAAACAAGTTTATCTTAACATGAATATAGACTATAAATTTATTCAAGTACAGAAAATAATTCAAACTGATGAAATTAATAACGTTAAATTATGATATTAGGATAATTCTAGGTCTTAATATATTATCTGTCCTCTAAATATTTTATTTAATTCGATTCATTAATCAAAGTTAAAGAGATTAAAGATATTAATTTCGATCGTGGATTTCGGATCAACTTTCAAATAACAAAAATAGTCATTTATTAGATTTATATTGATAGACTAGCCTAAAGAAAAAAAAATGAACTCGGATCCTGGATGAAGAAATTAATGACTTCCTCGATAAGAAAGCAGCAATTTTATATGAAACTCTATTTCATAATTTGGTGTATTATTTTAAAAAATTTCAAAATATAGAACGAAATTGATTTGTCGAAATGAGGATAATCAATGAGAAAATAGATTACGAATATTAGCGAAAAAAAGTCAATTTTACTGAAATTACTAAAATCAACAATAAATAAATAAATAAATAAAATACAAAATCAAAAAATAACTAGTTTAAATGGCAGTATTATTTCTAACAAAAACTTTTTGCAAAAGATGAAAAAGTCTTAACCAATTAAATAAATAGCACTATCAAATTAACCCTTTAAGAACCAATGAATTTTATATACCTATTTCTCCGAGCTCTAATTTATACCCTTTGCATTTTTTTTGCTTCACTCGAATATATTTTCAAATTAAAATTAAATATACAAATTAAATTTACAAAATGTTTCAAAGAGAACCAACGGTCGAAAGTTTAAATTTATTTTAAACTTGGAGATCTAAACTTTTTGCTATCTAAACCTCATTGTGAAGGAAGAGGATGATTATCTTCCTTCTCATTGGCATTTCGGAAGATAATCTTCATAAAGGAATGATTTAGAAATAAAAGAGGATCAAATCACAGACGAAGAAAAATGAACTTCTTATTTGAAAAAATCAAAAATTATTCTGACTCAATTTAAACAGTAGGCCCTACAACTTTCAATTTCCAAAGATAAGAGAAAGTTGTGTGTCGTGTTTAAGTCTCACCAGATAATTATTTATAAACTATATTATAATTTAATTTTGTTATGTAAAATAGTTTTTATTTTGTAAACATATATGTTTAATATATTTTTTGTATAAAACTATCATTTGAATGGGAAAAGGCAAAATTATTATTGATTTGTTAAAAGGGTTTTTTATATAAAAAGTATCAATGTCCTCATCAAGTTTCATCAAAATACGAGATAAGCAATCGGGAAGGGCTTGAAACAAATTCAAGATATCCGGGATCTACAATTCTTTCTTTTATAAAGATGCTCATTAGTGCTATTTAAAATATAAAAAATATTACTTAATTGATGTAAAGTAATAAATCAAAAAGAGATAAGGTAGCGAGGAGTGGCGAAGAGTGGCGCCTCTTTTTTTTATATCTAATTGGCGTTGATTGAAATAAACGTGCTGTCTATTCTAGTTTGAATAATGAATAATAATAATAACAAATGGAGAGTATTCGGTGAGGGCCGCACCCCAACCAGAACTGCCATCGTTCTATTCTGTTTTATTGGACTGTCCGACATGAATTCAGCCCACGCTTTTATTCTCACGAATTAACCTGCACTGAGTTCATGTTTAAGAATAACTAAATGAAGTATTGGATCCAAGCCGGGAAATGAATTTGTTGTGTTTGGCGTCTGTTAGAATCATGAATTCATTCTTATTATATGTCAATAAATTCCAAACAGGTTCTCTTATGCTTATGTTTATTATTTATGTATGAAGGAATGACTATTAGTGGATTTATTTAAGAAGAAAGCTATAAAGTTTTATGTTTGTTTAATAAACTGACTCCATATTAAAAAGGAGGCGCCAGTCTTATCTACTCTTTATAAGTCGTATAATTTTTTTGGGGATGCTAGGATTTACAAATGAAAATTAAATTCGGTATAAAAAATTGTATGGAATGTTTTTAAAAAAAATTCGTTAATGCAATTTCACTATTTCACTGTTTCTCTTTCCAATTTGCAAAGGAGAAAAACTCAGGTTTGAATATAAAAACGATAATAAAGTAGAATTTAGAAATTGCTCTCGATTTAATTGGGATCTAAGAATATAAACGTTTAATATAAAATTTGTTTTGTGAATTGGCTCCTAATGGTTTAATATAAAATTCTTCCTCACTGTTGATTAAAATTTTTGCTTGAAGTTGCCGCTGTGATATGATTATAATGGAGGAATGAAGATATCAGCCAAATTGGAATGCTCGAGGTTCAATAAAACTCTCAGAATAAGACGTTTCGGCCTGAATTTATTTGGCCATCTTCATATTAAATTATACTTCCTCGATAACTGAAGATGCCAAATAAATTCAGGGCGAAACGTCTTATGGGTGTGAGTTTTATTGAAACTCGAGCATTCCAATTTGGTTGATATCTTCATACCTCCAATATAATTAAAATTTTTATCGAAGATATTAGAGAAAAATAAAATAGGGTGTAAAATTCAGTAAATTATTTTTGGGTATTTCGGCACCAACCTAGATTGCCTGTATATGAGAGTGACGAGTATGAAATAATATAAAATTTTTATTTTACTTATATATAATTTGAAATGAATATATTAAAGATAAAATAAAAATTTCATATTATTCTCGTATAATAGGCCTACCCATATAACAATGGAACAAATATGGCGGCCAACCACTAAGCGAATTTTCGTGGCAAGGACAAATTACGGTGTTAATCTAGAGCTTGACAATAAAATAAAGCTACATTATCTGTAAACGTTTTCAATAGAACCCAAAACGCCAATGTCTATTTTATATTTTATTATACCGGTACGGTATTTGAAATCTTGAATTAAAAAAAGAAATCTTGAAAATTTCCTTTAAAAATCATTAAGCATGAAATAAGTTTTTTTTTTTTTTCGTGTATGAAGGATAAAGAACGAATGGAATTTATTTATTTATAAGACGAGATAATTCTCAATAAAAGGTTTACAGGTGAAATGCATTGTTATGTATAAATAAAAAAAAAAAAAAGAAGGGATTAGTCCAATCGTAAAAGAAACATAATTCAAATGTACAATAAATTTTATGATTAAAATAAAAGAAAGACTTACTACTTAAACGACTTGCAAAAAATCAGAAGCAAAGCATACCTGAAACAAATGAAAATTGTTTTTAGATATTTTATATTACACTTTTTTTTTAACACTCACACTTTTTTCTCATTCACACTCACACACACAGTAGTTTCGGCAACTTATGCCACTTATAGAAGACTTGATACGATAACCGTTATTTATGAATTTTTTTTTTTTTTTATATATATATTTGGGGTCCAGGCATTCTTATTTAAACCATTTGGTAAATAAAATATAATTAAATTAAATTAAATCATCGTACTGCCTGGGATCCGAACCCGCGGCCTTTGGTATAGAAGGTCAGCACGCTACCATACTACACCAAGCCCGAGGGTATATAATATATATATATATATATATATTAGAATTCAAGATGTAAAATTTATAAACAAGGAGACACAACTAAGGATGCAACAAGTCATTTCTACAATGTTTTTATTACATAAATACATAAATCACTTTCCAACAATATCAAGAGGCAAAATAAATTTGGAAAATATTAGGATAAAATTTATATTACTGTTAAAAAATTTATTTTACGAAATTTAAGATACTATACACACTATAATGGAGACTGAAATATTTTTTGAAGATGAGTTTGGATTCCTCCCTCTTTTATTTAATTATTCCACTCCATTTTAGTCTTTGCACATAACCAATTTGGATTATAAGAACTTAATATTTTTTTTGCCCTGAGGCTCTTTTAGGGTTATACAATTATCGGTATATATTTAATTGATATACTGATGGCTACCAGGGGACGTTCAACACGCTGGTTCAACGGGGTCACCCACCCGAGGTTTCGCCGAGCTTGGAAATTAATACTTTTATTATAGTTAGTGTTTCGGCATTTCTTTGTGCTATCATAGTGAAACGCCTAATGCTTATGAATGCCGTGAAGCAATTCAACAAGCTGGACAAAAGAGTAGAGACAGACATCTTCAAGCTGTTTTTGCAATAAAATTATTGTAATTTTATGGTTTTATTGTTAAAACATAGGTGGTCGCAATACATCAAGCCACGAATAGATGTCTGAGAAATAAATTTTCATTTTCTCTTTATGAAAATTAATTTCGTAAAAAAATTGTAACAAGCAATTTTTGTTGAATTATTATACTGTAGAAATACAATATAAATAAATTAAATGAATTGAGAATAAAAATATAAAAGTATGAAACTACAGATAAGAAAAATTAGGCCGAGAAATTTACTATGATAATCTTATGTAAAAAGTTTTTATAGAAAAAATTTGTGAAGATAATCGGTTCTAAAATCTTTTACTAATCGTTAATCAGTTCAATCGATGATCAGTCTATGCATGATAAATAGGCTAATGAATACAAATGAGTAAGAAATTTTGATTTTTTAAGGAAAGTATAAATGTAAATACATAAAATGTTGGTGCTTTTGTCTTTTTTTTGCGTTAATAGAATATTATATGCTAATTTAATATTATTCCCGGACTTGATTCTAAAAAAAAGAGAAATATTTATGTTTAACAAATCATTAACTTTTCAACAAAATAATAAGAAGAAATGACAAGCGTTTTCTAAAATGATAAATAGAATTATCTATTATTTACAAATATACAATAGGCCTATGTATTTAATTGTAAGTCTAATGGTTTGGAAAACTTAAAATTCTTGGAGGAATATTCCTCATAAATATCGGAAATAAAGCAGAGGTAAAAAATAAAAAAAATAAAAATAATTATCTGAGGTTTTTGGCAAATTGATATCTCAATAAATTCTAAAGAGAAAAACAAATGTAAATTCAATAAGTACTACAAAAAAATAACCCGAGTAAAAATGATTAAAAATGATCGAGGGATCCACACGCCCGCAGCTAGTGAACCTTTAGAGACACACGTCCGCACCAGGGACACACAGGGATCCACAGGCCCGCACCAGGAACACACATTTTTCTTCTGGTCACTTTAGATCTACTGTGTGTGTCCCTGGTGTGGGCGTGTGGATCCCTGGTGAGGGTGTGTATATCCCTGTGTGTCTCTAAAAGTTCACTATGCAGACTAGCTGCGGACGAGTGGATCCCTCGATCATTTTTAAACATTGTAAATTAACTCCTTAATTAAATCATTTCAAAAGTAAGATGATCGACGACATTTGCGAACATTTTAAAGAGTTTAGTGAATAGAGCAACCCTAATTGATAGGAAGAGATAAAATTTACTATCACTTTCCCATATCCTAATTTGAGAGATTAAAAAATAATTTGAAATAAAAATAGCACTGATTGTGTGGAGGTGTTTTTTTTTTTTTAATGTTATTTCAATTAACGTCTTTTTGGACATAGAAGGCCATTTAGACCCCGTCTCCATTTATTTCAATTGATTGGTAGCTAATCCAATTGAAATAAATTTTTGTTGCGTGAGACGGTATTCCCTTGATCTTTGGTACCAGAAGCTAATGTTCTAGCCCTGAGCTAAAATGGAGGTGTTTCTTTTCTCAAAGATAACAGTAAATTTCAATTTTTAGAGAATCGTTTTTTATAATTACCTAAAAGTCCGATTTGTATTTTCGTTTAAAATAAATATACTAGGTATATTTGATAAATAAAATATATTATGAAACTTTCAATTGCTTCTTATATGGAAGAAGATAATATAAAAAAATGTTTAAAATTGCAATCTAAATTTATGCAAAAATTATTTCGTGATAGCCTAAGAGAAAATCTCAACTGAATCAAATTGATGTAGCCCCTGAATTTGAAGGCTTTCAAATCAAAATTTAATAATTTATTAAAAAGCAAAGAATAGGTAATAAATAATAAAAATAAAAGGCTTTTATTAAATTCCCCTACCATCCAGACAATCCATCTACCCACATGCAATTGAGAGAGAGGTTTTGTTCAAACGGGTTAGCGCCGCGGCGCTCTCTCTAACCATTCGCTCTCCTCTTATTCTATTCATTAATGGGGAATTTTTATTTGGGTAGCCTTGAATGTGAAGATTACGTCAGACCGGCAGAAATCGTTTAAAATTAATGCAATCATAATTGGGGAGGGAATTAGTTTTTTTTTCTGATCTGGAAAAATCTAGACAAGAAACGTAAGGTTTTACAATATTATTTGGGTAAAGAATTGTTCATTATAGACCACCTTTGAATATATATTTATGCTTTTACACACGAAGTTACTCCCCAAAATTAGCCACTTTATAAATTTACCTAATTCCTGAATAATCTTTAAAATTACTATTTCTACTTGGATTCTTTGATTTGAAAAGATGTTGAAGTTTTTAGTGTAGTCCGGTAATATTATATAAATATATAATACCTAATATATATTAAAAAGATGTATTAATTGCCCCAATCCACTTCAAAATATTCAGATTTTATGTAGTGTGTTATCTCTCTGGGTAATGTGTATGCATAGGCGTAGCCAGAAATTTTTGACGGGAGGGGGTAGGGGTTTCAAGAAAATTTTTTCAAACATTTGAAAAATTTAAGATTATTTTAGAGCATTTATAAATCTTTTTTTTTTTAGCTAGAGTAAATTAATATATTTTATTTTTTCTTACCCTATATGAAATATAATTTGTATTATAGAGCTTAAATATCTAGTCATGGCTTGGGTCCCATGGGGGTGGCGGAGGGGGGGGGGGGGGGTTGAACCCCCAAAAACCCCTGGTTACCCCTCTGTATGTCTGATTGGGGACTTCTTCTGTAAATCTTCATATATCGCCTGCTGAGAATCATAGTGGGCAAAGTCTGAAATTCAACAATTCGAGAAAAGGCGTTTGAAAGTTTTATAAACATATACATTTAAATAGCCATGCGCCCTCGGGTTTGGTGTAGTGGCTAGCATACTGGTTTTATATAGTAAGGGCCGCCGGTTCGGATCCCAGCAATCCGAGGATTTTATTTAAGCAATTGGATCGTTTAAATTCTCATATGTCCTAAGTTGTCGAAAAGACTGTGTGTATGTGTGTGTGTGAAGAAAGGGTGAGTGTTTTTTTATATAAAAAAAAAGTCAGGCAACAATTGAATAGGCCAGAATCAATAGCAAAGAATGGAAATATACCTTTTTGGCACTCAAAAGAGAAAACATTTTAAAAATATTTGGAAGGCTTAACTCAAAAATTAAATTTTCGAACTTTCGCCACTCTGATTCTCAGCAGGCGATATTATAATAAATAGCTTTTCATGGTTTTGTGTCAAGTTGTGTTAAAATAACATATCTTTTTTATTTTTATTAATAAAAGAAAATTCTGACTGCTTGGCTTCTTTTTCTTTAGCCATTCATAATTCAACTTAACGGCTATAATTTATTACTACTTGAAGAAAATTAGCTTTAGCTGAGAGATTATAAAAAAAGTAGTATGCATAGTCAAGATTTTTTTTGTAGTAGGTAGTCTATAATATTTATATAATAAAATACGCAGGGAAAAATGCTAATTTTAATTAAAATATAAATTACGTATAGTCTTTTATTTATATTTATTATATATTGTAATTTTTTATTATTTTTTAATGAGAATGGGGTAATAAATCTTCTTAATCCCTACCTGCTCTGAACTTGAAAAAAATTATTTTTTTTTATTTAGGAATTAGAATTCGTAAATATTAATTTAAATTAATTAATAGCAATATAATGTTAATAAGAAAGGAGACAGACCAAAAAGCGAGGCTGCGCTGCTAGGGCGCCTTATTTTTAGAAAGAGCTAACCAAAGAAGCTAGCCTGTTAAGCCGGTTGCCTATTACTTTCTATTCTATTAAGCGGATGAGAAATACCGGGTCTCTAAGTTAAAATATTTATCTCAAATTTGCTTTTAACACTTGTTAACTGCCAATTATTTATTTAAAATTAATATAAAAATTGATCAAATAGATATTATTATAAAATATGAAGTTGAACTGGCATTTATTGCATTGCAATTTGCTTTAAACGCCACCATAGACAAACACTTTGTGAAGATGGTTTTTGTTAAGATTGAAAATAAGAGTAAATAACGTAAACAAAAATTATATAAAAAATGTTTTTCCTTTGACAATTTGCATCATAGTTACATAAAATGCTGAATAAAGTGAAAATAAAAAAGCGTAATATTGACTCGACACGGTTGGTTTTATAAAATATTTGCCAAGGACGTTTATACTTTTTTTTTTAATTAAAATACTGTATACAAGATAAATTTAATTAATCCTTGAAATGGACAAAATATATGGAAAGAAACGCATTAATTAAAAATCAAAATTAATTATTAATTAAAATAATTTAAGATGCAAACCTGTTTTTTTGTTAATTTCAAATTGATTTGAAAGTGATTTAAAATAAATAGTCAAAGTTGTACAAAAACCTTTCAAATTGAGGAGATTATCGATTGAATACTTATCTAAACGGAAGAGACAACCTAGAAACTACACACCTGCCTATAAACCGATCTCATACCCCACCCAAACAAAAAGAAAAATTTAATTACATCTACCTATAAATTAATCATTAGCCATGATAATATTATAAAATATAGGTAAATTTTGTTAATTGATAAAGTATTATAAGAAACAATAATTGCAGAAAAGTACCCCCTCCCTCCCACAGAAATAAAATCTAGATCAAAAATTGTCAACAAAGAGAAAAATTTATTCCGCTACAAAAACAAAAAAAAAAATTTCAAAAGAAGAGAGTATATTTTTGTACGAATATTTTTAAAATCATTAGCTATATTATATAAATAAATATTTATGATAAAGTAAAAATAGAATATTGATATTTGGCGATAAAAAAAAAAAAAAATTTAAACAAGGAAATTAGATTAGTTACTTTATGAAAACCACAAACAACATAAATAAGACAAAAAAAAATATGGTGGGACAAATCGAAAATCACACTAAGATAAATTCATTCACAAAGATTTATTAAAAAAATAAAAATAAAAAAAAAACGTTGAAATTTCAATAAGTTTTTTTTCTGGAAAGTAGACAACCCAAATGTCCAACTTATCTTTTCGATTAAGGTGCGCGTCTCGAAAAGCCGTTAGAAGACGATTCACTACCGAGTTACTCTAGGCGGCAAGAGATGGCGTTAGTTTTTCCCATAGGGATACAAGGGATTTATTTCATTTCATTTGAAAGATTCCAGCTAATTAATTAAGGGTAAAAAATTAATTATTTTTTAACACAATGATTACTAATTTAATTATCTATAAGATATAGAGCGAATTTTTTTAAAATATCTTTTATTTAATGCGATTAATCTAAAAAAAAAAATTATTTTTTGGAAAATCAAAAAAGGGCTTCTATAAGTTGAAGATATTTTAAATAGTTTTAATTTAAAATAAATTTGAGGTCGATAGCTTCAAAATTGTGGCCGCTGGAATCTACCAAAATTAGCACCCCAAAACGCGCACCTTAATTGCTCCAGGGAGAGAATGATGTGGATTTGATTCATCCTTCTAGAAATTAACCAGTGAACAAACGGGTTCTAGACAAAGATCTGGATCAATTAAGTTAAAATATCGATTAGCATTTTTAATAAAATTTTTTTTTAATGAGGGAGAAAATTGAAATTTAATTTTTAAAAGAAATTATGCTTTATTTTATCAAGGGAAGAGGAAATGTCAAATATGTTAAAAGGACATGGTCAATTAATTAAGTATGCCCCAAGTTATAACGAACAAAAGCTATTTGCGAATTTAAGATCTCTAAGTCAAGGTCTATTAATTAAGAGGATAAAATGAGACGGAATTTGGTAGTGGTATAATTCTAGCCAAGTAGATTATTATCCTCCTGAAATAAAAAAAGACGGATCTTGAAGTTGCTTTAAATGACATTTGACATTTCGAATAAATCTTATAAAAGATGACAACCTAATATTAAAGTTTGCCAATTATTTTAATTATCTCAAATTCATAAATGAAAAGATGTTTTATCTTTGACCGAAAAGAGGAGAGACGAAGAAAAAAAAAGAGAATGTTTTATATGCAAATGATTTTATTAAAATAAATGCGTAAATTTTTACGAGCTATGTCAAAATATGAATTATTGAATAAGGACAAAAGTGTATTATATCATTTTTTATTTCTATCAGTGATACTTTGGAGGACATCATACAACATGATATCATTTAGGTAGCTTATTATCTTTGTTGATATTAATCAAGAAGAGACCGAAAATGTTTACCTTGAAATTAGATAATCAAGTAAAAGTTAAAAATAAAAACACAGGGTGAATAAAAAAAATGATGCATCGTCTTTTCTTAAAAGAGCTCTGATACAGATTATACGAAGTAAAACATAGAACTAAAAACAAAATATGCTTGATTTTTTTCTACAAAATTTCTGCGCTTCTCGAAAAGCCGTTAGGACACGATTGACTGCCTAGTTACTCGAGGCCGCAAGAGATGGCGTTAGTGTTTCCCATAGGAATACATGGGGTTTATTCCATTTAATTTGAAAGATTCCAGCTAATTAATTAAGGGTAAAAAATTAATTATTTTTTAACACAATGATTACTAATTTAATTATCTATAAGATATAGAGCGAATTTTTTAAAAATATCTTTTCTTTAATGAGATTAATCTAAAAAAAAAATTTAATTTTTCGAAAATCAAAAAAAGGGCTTCTATAAGTTGTAGATAATTTGAATGGCTTTAATTTTAAAAAATTTGAGGTCGATAGCTTCAAAATTGTGGCCACTGGAAGCTCCCAAAATTAGCACCCCGAGACGCGCACCTTAAAAAGGAATAAAAGAAAGAAATAGGCTAATATTAAAAAAAAAAATGAGATCAAAAAATTGAGTAAAAAAGATAATTCACAGAACAGAAACCATTATTGACCATACAAAGGGTACTATTTATTTCAAGATGTGTCTGTCAATTTTTAAAAGTCACAAAAAATTTCAAGAATTACAAGATTTGACAATGAAGGGAGCGATATTATTTGAACTTGGAAAATAATAGAATAAAATTTTATATTTTAACAGATCGATGCAGGGGATTGGGAAAAATACGAACAAATATCTACATGAATTACTATAGTGGAAATATGCACATTTATAATTGTTAGTAACATTTTAAAATAATCCTCACCCCACGGCCAAGAGACCCGGGGGGAGAACGAGATTTTTTAGGGAGGGGAAAATTTAATTTTTCCCCCTCTCCCCATATTCTTTTAAAAAAAAAAATCATCTTATTTTTTTTTTTTTTAAAAAATTTTTTAATTAGCACCCCCCAAAAACCCCCCCCCGGGGGACACCCCCCCACCCCCCCCCCCTAGATCCGGCCCTGAAGAGATCTTTAAAATCTCTAAAGTCATGGAGGATGCGTTCAAGGAAATCTGATAAAAATTTATTTAAATCAGAAGTATTAGATTACCATAAGATTTAAACTTTCGACCGTAGGTTCTCGTTGAAACCTTTTTGTTAATTAATATACAAATTAAACACTAGGTTGCTTGTTTCAAATGTTTTATTTATACTTATTTCGATAATTCCTTGTCATTATAAGCACTTCTGATGATGACAAGGAATTGTCGAAATACGTATCAAGTGTTAATTTTATTTTATAATTAATAAAACCTTTTAATCAAATAACCTAATTTTTAATTTGTATATTTAATTTAAATTATACTACCAATTGGTATAATTAAATGTGCTTGTATTTACTCAAATTATTTTGATTGTTTAAAAGTCCTAGTAAGCGAAAAGATTTGATTAAAAATATATAAAACCTTTTTCTTCAAACGGAGAATGAGAAATAAGATTTTATTTTTATTTTTATTCTGAAAATATAGGTAATTTGGAAATACGTATTTCAATTTAAAAATTAATACTTATAATTATTATAATACTTTACTTGAATCACACAAAAAAATGTTAAAAATTATTATTTTAATAAAATCTAGATAAAAAATCGCATCCGGTAATTAAATGTTTTATTAATAAAAATCTTAGAAATAATGAGTTACGTTATGTATTTCACCTTGAAATATGTTTTTCTTTTTAAATAAGTAAAGAGTACTACTAATCATAGGGCACCAGGTCAATAGGGTTATAATTTTCCCAATTTCCCATTTTGGCTATCTGAGATCGGCAAATTTGCAGAAGCACGAGAGGAGGTCCCCAAGGACGGTGCCTCCTTCCTTCTCACCTAATCATTCATAACAGTTGAGAAGTGGGGTGTGATATAGGGTGACTAAAAATAAAATTCATCTTTTTAAAATATCAAATAAAATAATATTAGTTTAATATTTCTTTTTCGTATTTGAGTTAGTCTATATCAGGAATGGCCAACAGGTAGTTTATAGGGTAATTTTATGGTCGAATATCCGGCAGGAGATGGATTTCAACACAAAGTGGTCGTGATTGTTTCACACAACCCAACACTAAATGGGAAAAATGTTTTCCAAAAAATTTAAAAAAAAAGTAAAAATGCCAATTATATAACTATATCCTCCTGGTCTACCAAAAGCCAGGCAAAATGTTCAAAACTTCAGTATTTGAAATACAAAATACTCAAAAGCAGTATTTGAAATACAAAAATACTTAGAACTCAGGTATTTAAAATACAAAATACTTAGATTCAAAAATACAATAGTAGACAATTTTATAGATAGCTTGTCGACAGTAAATTTTTTGAACTATTTCTTATCCTAAACAAGT